>WBNM01035473.1:340644-368798 GCA_013399055.1 Ramphastos sulfuratus
TTTTTTTTTTTTTGATGTGTCACTTGGGCATAGAAGCTTCTCTTCCTTTCCTGTGTCTTTCAGTTGAGGTATCCCATCAGTGCAGGCTCCCTGGTCCTCTGTGACCTCAAAGGAGTTCTGGACCACAGGAACTTCAAATAACTATTTAAGCTGATTAGTAAAGAGCATTTACTATAGATATTAAAATCCCAAACACTTAAGAGATCTCCACACCACATAAGCTATTATGCAGCATCTACTATGCTTGTCTTGTTTTCTGAGATGCCACGTAAGTCTTACAGTTTCCAGTGTTTGTCAGATGTTTTCTTGTCATTCCTGAGGCTTCCTAGCTCTCACCCGGGGTAGCAGTTGAAACTGTATTGTTGGCGTATGCAATTGCCTTCTTGAGAATGATTAGGAATCCCATATAGAGTTGGGAGATTGTTGTGTTTTGTTGCCGAGCACCAAGCTTCTTCACCTGGCAGGTTGTCCAACAGGACAAAGTTGCAGGTAACATCTAAAGTATCAGTTTTGTTTGATGAAGAATTGATGAATGATCACAGTGTGGATCTTTTCCTCATCAGCAAATATTAAGGCTTTGTCATACATTATTGGGTGAAATCCTATACTCGTTTACACAAATGTAAGAGCACTAATGTCCACTGGATTATATCGTTAAAACCAAGCAGAATTTCACGTACTCTATTTTGTATGGTTAATTTAAACCCCATAATTCCTATGATACCCTTTGTGTTCTTTGTAGCGCAGGCACATTGTAAATAAATGTACAGCTTATACTGAGATCATACTAATGGGCATGAGGGTTTCCAGAGCAATTGCTTTGACTGAAGTCTACAGTAAATAGAAGAATAAAACCCAAACAAATAAACAAATATCGTTAGCTTTATAACTCCCTACAGCACAACAGGGAATGCTACAGGAAAGCAGTCAATTTCTATAGGGGCTTTATTTTTTGGTGCTGGTTTTCCAGTGGAAAGAGTGGTCAGGCATTGGAATGGGTTGCCCAGGGAGGTGGTTGAGTCACCAACCCTGGATGTGATTAAAAGTCATTTGGATGTGGTGCTTGGGGCTATGGTTTAGGGTGAACCTTGTAGAGTAGGGATATCATAGAATCATAGAATGAACCAGGTTGGAAGAGACCTCCAAGATCATCCAGTCCAACCTATCAACCAGCCCTATCCAATCAACTAGACCATGGCACTAAGTGCCTCATCCAGGCTTTTCTTGAACACTTCCAGGGATGGTGACTCCACCTCCCTGGGTAGCCCATTCCAATGCCAGTCACTCTCTCTGTGAAGAACTTTCTCCTAATATCCAGCCTATACCTCCCCTGGCACAACTTGAGACTGTGTCCCCTTGTTCTGTTGCTGGTTGCCTAGGAGAAGAGACTGACCCCCATCTGGCTACAACCTCCTTTCAGGTAGTTGTAGACAGCAATGAGGTCACCCCTGAGCCTTCTCTTCTCTAGGCTAAACAACCCCAACTCCCTCAGCCTCTCCTCACAGGCTCTGCTCCAGGCTCCTCACCAGCCTTGTTGCCCTTCTCTGGACACATTCTAGTACCTCAACATCTCTCTTGAATTGAGTGGCCTAGAACTGGACACAGTACTCAAGCTGTGGCATGATGAGTGCCAAGTACAGGGGCAGAATAACCTCCCTTGTCCTACTGGCCACACTGTTCCTGATACAGGCCAGGATGCCATTGGCTCTCCTGGGCACACTGCTGGCTGATGTTCAGCTTACTGTCTACCAGTACCCCCAGGACTTGGTGATCCTTAGGATCTTTTCCAACCAGAATGTTTCTGTGATAGTGATCTGGAACTGAAAATGCACAAAATAGTTGCTTTTACATAAGCAGAATGCTATCTCCAGCACTCTTGTCCAAGTGCTCAATGAAGAAATGGCCAGGGAGACATGTAAGAGATCCCCAAGCTACAGCTTTAGTAGTCTGTCTGAGGTGAAGACCTGATGTGTTTCTGTGAGATCCCCTGCCCACCCCGGCCAAAGTGGTGTGTCCACAGCTCACAGTGGTCTGTATCCCTGTGGGATGTTGGGTGGACCAAGGGGTGCATGTCACCCTCTTTCAGAAATGAACACTACCTCTCTCCTTACCTCTCTTGAGTTTTCCCATTTGGCAAATCTTTAAAACCTTGCTTTGCCTGGTTGCAGTTTTCTCTCTCTCCAGATGTATTCTTTTGTTACTATGAAACACATATATAGCAATAGAATATTCCCCAGCAAAATGTGCAAAGACAATTGTACTTCTCAACCTCTATAATGTGACTTCATTAGGAATTACAGTACAAAGGTGCATAAAATAATTAATTTAGCTATTAAAATATTCTTAATTATGCCTTTCACTGAGCAGTGGAAGGCAGGAATCAAACATGGGTGGGTGAAGTTGTTTTATTTTTGACAAGAAGTATGAATTGGACTTTCTTAAAGGAGAATGCTTCCAGTTCCCTACCCCACTCTTAAATGTGGAATGAAGGTCTAGAAGTAGCTTGAGACCTTTTTCTGTTAGACTTTTCAGTTCTCTCTGTTTGTTATGAGGCTAAATAACTCACTGAATACATAATTAAATACGTGTTCTTAATTTTCAGTTTGAATTAATCTGCCTTCAGCTTTCAGCCCTTGCTTCTCGCTACACTTTTTTCTTGCTAGATTAAAGATGCTTTTAGTGCCTGGTATCTTCTCCCCACGAGGTGCTTATCTGTTGTAATCAACTCACTACTCAATCTTCTTCCTGATAAGATAAACAGATTGAGCTGTTCAAGTCTCCCACTGTAAGGTATTTCCTTCAGCCTAAAATAATGTATGTGACCCTCTTCTGCACATTCTTCAATTTCTGTTCTAACATCCTCTGCCTTACGCAGCTTCTCATATCTAAAAGGAGCAATCTGCCACCAAAATTGCCTTTTTTTTTTTTTTTCTTTTCCCCTAAGGAACAATCATTATAGGATGACCCTATGCAAGCCTCAAAATGACAGGAACTGGATTTCTTTTGACAGCATTCATTTATTAGGCAGTAAGGCCAACTGAACATGTCTGAATCTTCCTGCTTGACTTTCACGTGAAGCAAATTGCAGTAAAATTTCATGATCCTTTGATGAGGGAACGTGGGCAGTGGTGCCTGTGCCCAGGAGAGACCACCTAGCTGTATCAAGCTGATGATGTGTTGGACTTAAACCTGGAAGCTTTTTGGATAGGAATTGTTCCCAGTACTGGGACAAGCCTAGAGATCATGCTGTGGCAGTCCTCTTATGCCAAACCTGGGAGCATGTTAATGTGAATTGGTGATTTTAGACATATGGAGCAGGTAAACATACAGGTGTGTAATGCTCTGGGGAGAAGGACAAGTCAGAGGAGTACTGATGGTACTTCAGCCTTCAGGGGAAGAAGAATTTTCCTGGCTGTGCAAAGGAGGGCTGAGAGCAGAAAGAAACTGTTTTCCTACCTGCAAATGTCTCATAGACTCCTTGTTTACTACTTTTGGGATACCTAATGGTAGTGATGTGATCCAAGAACCAATTGGTGTCAGCCATAATAAGTTTAAAAACATTGTGATTTGCCCAAATGTACCAAACTGCTTCACTTTAAAATACAGAGTAAGCTGTACACCATTCAAAAGGCAATTTTAGGGCTAGTAGAAAGAGAAGACTGAAAAATACACTTACTAAATTTCTCACTTATCCATGTGCCTTGCAGAACCAAACTGCCTTCTAGAAGTCAATTCCAGGAGACTTTTTCCTGATGCTGTCTTACAGAACCTAACTTTTCTGCTCTCTGCCCTGCAAACCTCCACCTGAATGCAGGAGAAGTGCCCACAGAGACTTCACTGTGTGGCCAAGGTGTAATTCACTAAAAATTCCTGCAGAGTGTTAGAGGGTTGCCATATATGGTGAAACACATGGCAGGCACGCCTTCAGCTGCTGAAAGACTGAGGGGAGGGTGTGCTGAGGTTCTGGTAGTCTCTGACCCAACAGTCACGGTTCAATAGTTTTTGCATGCTGTTTTTAAAAAGCTATTTAAGAAATTGCTAATACCTCCTTTGAAACCTTGATCCTTTTGATGTGATGACAGGGGGTCAAGCTTGGAGGCGGCGTCACAAGCAGAGAGATATGAGTGTTCAGCATCTAGAAGTATTCATTAATGACTCATAAACAAGTATGCCTGACTGCTAATTGGAGATTTTTGTGCAGAAGGATTGTATTTATGAGCTCTATGCATTCTAACTTATTTTCATTTTGCTGCTTGTGAGGCTATCTTTTTGGCAGGAAGAACTCATTAATCAAAATCCTTCCTTTTGTAAATGACAGGGTATTGAGAGGGTAGGGAGAGAGGAGGGCAGGTAGAACATGCATCTGAAATGCCAGGGAGATGCTGTGCTGATACAGCTCTTATCACCAGTAAAAGGGATGTCTGAAAAGAGCCTCTACTCTAGTGCTCCTTCTGACAGTGCATCACTGATGAAACCCAGCTTGACTTCTGCATGTGAAACCTGAGTACTTTTATGATCTTTTTGTATGTGTTAATTATTTTTTTTAAAGCAATGCAGCTAATAATCTAGTCTGCTTACCATCAAAGTATTTGAATTAACATTTCATGTTCTCAGCTGATGCAGTTTCCTCATTGTCTCATGGTTCTTGTTGGAGTCAAGGTTTGTCAGGGAGCTGTGGGGTTTGGGCAGGAGCCTGCTCCTGCTGCTTACAGGAGGAGCAGGTACTCCCTTTCCACCCATGTGCAGTAGTTGCTCTCCAGCTACTGGAGGCAAGGCAGCCTGGAGAGAAGGCTGCACAGAACAGCAGTAGGGTACCTAGAAATAGAGAACTGCTTTATATGTAGTATTTAAGATCTTTTTGTTTACCCTTATCACGGGCTAACAGGAGGTTTGCAAGTTTTTACTGGCAGAACCACTTTTTATCCTGCTCTAGCAAGACCAGATTAATCAATTTTTTGAGATAATGAATACATCATTGACCCTTGTCTGCTAGCACACTTTACAAATTTGTCAACACTTTCCTACATTGTATTATTTACTGTACTATACATCTAGGTTAAGAGTGCTACAGCCATTATACTGTAAATCATTGATTCACAGACTGAAAGCAATTGCTGTTAATGAGACAGCTCACTCACCGCTCACCTGAGAGGTGTTATTAAAAGCAGTATGATGTGCACAACTTTGGTGGGGACTGGTTGTGACTGTGATAAATGGAGGGAAAATGGGCAGGATGGTTGGCCACTCACTTGAGCAGACTGTCTGTGGTGCCAGGACTTTGCAAAGAACATTAGAGAAATTAACTCGGATGTTCTGATTAACCAGCTTTTCAAAGTCTAGCATAAGCTCTTTACTCTTTGGAAGGAAATACTTCCAAGGAGGATAGAGAATTGTTTTTAATGGAGGTAATCTTCTAATAAATTACTTTGGACCAAGGGGAGACTTGGAGGGGCAAGGTAATCCCAGAGTAAAGTTGATTTAACTTCTCCATTATCCTTAGGAAGGCTCTGAGATTGGAGCTTTGAAGAGCTGTATGTGACATTTTTAAAAGGTTTCAGCAGAGGCTTAAACTCCTACAATGTTAAATATATTTTCTGAAGTAATGTGGTGCTCGTACTGGGGGGAATGACCTGATCAACATTTCTGTGTGTAGATGATGTTGGCTTTTTGATGAGTTTAGAAGATACAAAAATACATCTGTTGGGTTGATGTTGTGTTTTCAATTTTCTGACTAGAGTCTTACTTTCCCATTTAGCAACAAGGAAGTGTTTTACGTTTTTCTCTGGAGTTGGCGATGTGCACGTGCAGAAGTTGTGCTTTTGGTTTAGTTCCTAGTGGACACGGTTGAACAGCAAAGCTGTGCCTGCTGCAACCTCTCCTGCATACTCTAGCTCTGGTGCAAAGTGTGTTATCAGGAGATATCGGCAAGGCTGGTAGTGTAACTAGCTGCCCTCAGTGACCTGTGCATACAGAGCGTATGACTTTGCAAGTCTTGAGAACCGGTGTCTGTTTCATTCAGGTACAAGAAGGAAACCTGAAATTGTCATTTTTCCAGGGGATGCACTGATTTGCATTAGAAGGCTGGAAAGAAAACATGCATTTCATCTGCTTTGACAGTTGGCCTTCTGAATTACACATATCAGCCATATTAGCCCAGTGGCCTTTGGCAGATGAGGAGCAGGGGTTGGTGGTGTTGTTCTTGCTGATCAGGGACAATGCATGGCACCAGATTTCTGCATTTTCTTTGGCACTTCAGTGGCATTTATAAACATGACAGCTGCAAATTAGCTCAGCTATTTATGGGCTGGATTGCACGTGGCTCTCTGACAAGGAAGGTGCAATAGATTTTTTTTTTTTTTNTTTTTTTTTTTTTTTTTTTTTTTTTTTTTTTTTTTTTTTTTTCCCCCTTCCCTTAATGTTTGATAGCCACCAGGAAAGCTGTGGCAGCCAAATATAATAGCGGTCAGAAGCCTCGATAAGGCTCTGCTGATCTATTTGCCTTGCTAATTTCTGTAGACAGTTATGTTTGCATCTGCGGTCGGTCTCTGCAGGAGCATCTTCTTTTTACAGCCCTATGTGGTCGTGTTATGGGATAATGAAGACAAAGGAGGCTGCACACCTGAATTCCTGCCCTCAGAGAGGACTGTGCCTCACCCTTGTTAGTTGTTGTTCGGGTGCTAATGGTGCTTCTGCCTTTCACATGGCCTGTTTGATTGGTGTTCCCTGCTGGATGGGGCTCTGTAATGAACAGTACGGCACAGAGAGAAGTTCACATCGCCCCTGCACCACTACTTTGTCTTCCTTAGTGTGAACAGGGGGAAAAAAAAAAGCTCACAACCACTCGGCTTTTATTTTCAGAAATGTGTTTCTGTATTGTACTTACCTTGAAAGTTTAATTTTTGTCTGAATTTCTCTGCTGTAGTAAACAAAAGTGAGCTTCTCCTTAGACTATATTGGCATGTCTGTATACAAGGGTGTGCAGAAAGCACCCAGTGGGTAGGAGGAGAGGGGAGAGGAGCTCAGCTGGAAAGGCAGAGGAGGGCAGAGAGCAGCCACAGCCTCCAATCCACCCAGGATTGAGGGGAGAGGAGACTCCTAAAGCCCTATTTTGCCTTGCAGCAGGCTGTGTGCTGATGGTGGTGAAGCTGGGCATTCATCCAGCCTGGGCCACTCTGTGAGTGTCTGGCAGGTGCTTGTTCTCTTTGCCTTCCCTTGGTGAGAATTCCTGCAAGCCACCAAGGTGTTAAACGAGGGAGACGAATTCCTCTGGACAAAGATCTCACTGCTGCCTCTGTATCAGCTACAAAAATCTTCATGTCTCTATTGATGCTGGTGAGGTTCCCCTGTGCGTCATGAACAGTGTCAAAGGGTTTTAAAACAGGGAGAAGCTTTCCCTACTCAGCTCCTGGGTAAAACTGGGCTTCCTGCGTTGGACCTCACCTCAGCAGCACCTCTGCAATACCTTGTTGTATAGGCGTGATCATAGGGCTCCCTTATGTTAAATGTCATGGATTTGGGGCATAGAGGGTTGGTGTGGAAAACTGCTTTCTGTCTTACAAGTTATTTCTGTGATAAATGCATGTTTACACATGCACACCCCTTCAAACTGTTAGACTGAGCTCTTTTAATCTCTTCTATACAATTCTGCACAGTCACCACCAAAATCAGTTATTGTGGAAAATCCTTCCCCTTCTGCCCCCTCACATTGCTAAAATCCAATTTTAGCCTAGGGAAAAAAATGGTTTAAAGGATTCATATGGGCAGTGTGAATTTTGTGACAGACTAGCCCAGAGCTCCATCCTGGAAACAGTCCTGCCTGTCAGCTGAGCCACTGCAGTATTTGTAATTTTTATGTATTAGTGATCTGGCACCTTTCTCTGGCATCCTATGCCATACAAAATTAGCCTAGCATATGGGTAGTGTAAATTGGAGGACATAGGTTTGAGTAATGAACCAACAGTGACTATGCTAATTGGCTTTATGGGCACTGAGTTCTGTGCCTGCAGAGTAGAATCACCTTAGCTATTTTACAATAAATAAATAATAAAAAAATAGGGTACCTGAATTGGGGATAGTTTTCTTTTTTTTTGTTTTGGCAATGGCAAATATTTCCAGGCTCCTACTTACTATGACTCAAATGTGTGTGCAGCCCAGTTCTGTATATATTGTAATGGATGACTCTTACAAAAAGGTGAGCCAACATCTTTTTCCTTCGACTTTTTAATGTAGCTGTGGTTGATAATAAAGATCAGCACACCTGAAGGTGTTGATTAAGTTCTAACATCAAAACAAAACAGTAAGGAAAGCAGGAATGGCTGTGCTCAAAAGAGCTTTAAATATCTTGTAAGACTGAATATCAGTTCTCAAAAAATAAAACATGCTATAAAAAGAAAAGCCAAGAAAGATATTTTACAATATGATTTATTTTATGAAATTCTGCTGACTACAGCAGTTTCCAAGCTTGCCAGGCTGAATTTTTATTTGTTTTTTTAGACCAAGTGTTTTAATGACCCTCATTCTTCCTCTGTCTGAGCCTAATTCTGTGGCCCATGGTTGCTGCTGGCTTCTGTGCCCAAGTGACCAGCAGAACCCATTCCGTCAACTTGCCCTGTTCCTAAATCCCAGCTGGCAGAAGCACCCATTCCTGCAGGGCTATGCATGTTCTTTGCCCTTCCAAAAGTTGTGGGGCCTGCCAGCTGCAGAAGGCAAGACCTGGGCATGGAGTGGGAAGCTGGGATGAGTTAAGGAAGTCATTTGCTGCTGTCTAGGTCCTAGTTCTCATTGCAGTTCTTGCCAAACACTAATGCTGGGATTTAGTGCTTTTGTGCTTTTACACTTTGTTTCCTCAACTCAGGCTGGACTTGCACAAAGTGAGTGCAAGCAATTTCAGTTATTCTCTCACTGTACAAAAGAAGGGCAGAGGGAAAAGGAGAGATGACTTTACTGTGCAAAAGCTAGTTCCCTGTGAGCAGATATCCATCTTGGTGGATGCCCTACAAACACTCCTCACATGAAATGTTGCCATCTGTTTTTTTGGGGAATGTAGAAAGTGATCTTCCAGATGTGGTCTTTTGGCTGTGGCTTTTTGAATGGACATACTCAGAATCTGAGAAGTGATATCTAAGTGCTGTCTATGGAAGACTTCTTAGGTTGCCTTCCTTCCTTGGTCTAGCTTTGAACACCAAGCACCTCCAGTTTAAATACTGTTCTCGTAGTTTTAACCGTGAATAAGTAAAGGAATTTCATGCTTACATCTGTTTTGGATGAAAGGTAGCTGCTGTAGTTCTAATGTAAATATCTTCCCTAGCTGGTCATAAGTCAGAATTCATAAGGATAGATCATTATTCATGGTAGATGAACTGGAGAAATTCTTTCTGTCGTGCCCCTCCTTGATAACATGATGAAAACCTTAAGAAATCTCCTAAACAATCTGTTTACCAACACAAGCCTTCATAATGGAGATGTGGATGTATATGTAAGAGCTTAATAGTATTATTATTGTAGTGCTGATGGTTCTGAGGATTTAAATGGGCAAGGCTTTTAAAAAGCTAAAGCCTTTTATTAGATCAGCAGTTTAGTTTAGTTTTAGGTGGGAAACACTGCACATTTTGCTCTCAGTTCTCTATAAGCCTTGCAGCAACGCTGCCTCTTCAATGCAACGTTCACACTCTCTTTGCCTGGTGTTAGTTACACCGCTGCTTGGGTTCCCTCTCTAATAGAATCATAGAATGGTAAGGTTGGAAGGAGACCTCAAGGATCATCTAGTTCCAACCCCCTGCCATAGGCAGGGACAACTCCCACTAGCACAGGTTACTCAAGGCCTCGTCCAACCTGGCCTTGAACACCTCCAGGGAGGGAGCAGCCACAACCTCCCGGGGCAACCTGTTCCAGTGCCTCACCACCCTCACTGTAAAGAACTTCCTCCTAACATCTAGTCTAAATCTCCCCTCTGCCTGTTTAAACCCATTGCTCCTTGTCTTGTCATTGCAAGATCTTATAAATAGTCCCTCCCCAGCCTTCCTGTAGGCCCCCTTCAGATACTGGAAGGCTACTATAAGGTCTCCTCAAAGCCTTCTCTTCTCCAGGCTGAAGAGCCCCAACTCTCTCAGCCTATCCTCATAGGAGAGCTGCTCCAGCCCTCTGATCATCTTTGTGGCCCTCCTCTGGACCCTCTCCAACACTTCCATGTCCTTCCTGTGCTGGGGTCTGATGAGAGCAGAGTAAAGGGGGAGAATCCCCTCCCTTGCCCTGCTGGCCACGCTTCTCTTGATGCAACCCAGGACTTGGTTGCTGTCTGGGCTGCATGTGCACACTGCAGGCTCATGTTGAGCTTTTCATCATCCCAGACCCCAAGGTCCTTTTCCTCAGGGCTGCTCTCCAGCCATTCCCACCCAGCCTGTATTTGTGCTTGGGATTGTCATCCCAATAATCATGAGCAATTAAAAGCACATTTCTGTGGCTTCACATTGCACCTCTATGTAATTATCTGTGTGACCAAAGTCCTAACAGAGGCCTCTCTAGCCAAAGGAATGCTCGCAGTATATGTTGCATTGAGATTTCCTATTTTTGGCTGCCCACAATTCTCCTCAGTTATTTTTCAGGCACACTGCTTTTTCCTTAAAATTGGATTGCAGAGTACTCCTCATCTCACAACTCATACAATAGGATCAGTACAGTAGTAAATGATGCTAAAACTGTCCTAGCCACTGTTTTATATCACTGGCTGATCTGCTTTTTGTTAGAGGAACCTGTTTGTTACTGTCCGTGTACCTCCGTTGGTGAGCAATGACTTCATCTGCTGACAATGCAAGTAACTTAATTTTGAGTAATTTTCAGGAGAGTCACGGCTACAATCTCCTCTTGGCTTTGATATCTGCAAGATTTTGTGAGACAAAGGAACTTCTGTCTTGATAACAATATAAGCATTATGAGAAGAATCAGACAGGTGATGCCATAATAATGAAAAGTTTAGGTAAACATGAGTGCAGTCTTTAAAAGCAAAAACCAATCATGATCTGCACTTGGCTTTTTGGCTCTCTTGTAGTTATCATGTTTTTTTTATATACAGCATACGCAATAATAATCTGTTCATGATGCCTTGATAGACAACTGAGAGCAGACGCTCATTCTGAAACCTGAGCATCAAACACTTTCACCCTCTCTAGTACATAATTTTTAATTCTTTCCAAACAAAGCAGAGCAATTCAGGCAGTGCAAAACTTGGCAAGTAGCATGATGATGAAGATTGAACAACTTAATTGTGTTCTAGATGAAAATGCCAAAAGGAATCAATGATACAGGAGCCAATAAGAGGCACAACTTGGGCAGTCACACTCTCTTGCTTTCCATCACAGAATAGGGTGGTTTGTGATTTAGTATTACTACATCAAATATATTTTCTTTTCCTTCCATAGAAGTGTTCACAAAAGAAATTTACAGACCTTTGCAAATATCTAAATTGTTTGTTTCCTTTTATTATTATTTTTGTTTGTATTGGTATATCAAGTGAAATGCCTTTTTAAAATATTTTTTTTCCCAACTATTAGGTTCAATGCCTCATTCAATTGCATAGCTGCCCATGTATCCTAACAGAGGATTACAAGTATAATGAACTAACTGCATTTTCTATACCACAGGCAGAAACTTGTTGAAAACCATTTTCTGGTTCTGTTTTTACTTGCTTTGTTTTGCATAGGGAAATTATGCGCACGCACTGCAAGTGTGTTTATGTCTAGCAATTTCATGGTGACAGTAAAGATTGCTCTCTCTTAAAATAAATAGAAGCATACCCTTTAGGTTACCTGCTCCATGGGATCCACTGAATGCCAAGTGTGGACAAGCTGGATGGGTGGGCAGAGGCCAATGGGATGAGATTTAACAAGGCTAAGTGCAGTGTACTACACTTTGGCCACAACAACCCCNTTGTCTTTGGGGCATGGCGTCTCAGGCAGTCTAGCTTCTGGCTTCTCCTCTCTGCTGAGTAACTTCACTAACCACTTTTTTCTTCTAACTCCCCTGGCCGATCCTCCAAATTCACCTTGCGCATAAGGTAAGGTATAGGGGTGGGGAGAAGGTGGAAGGGTGGTTGGGAGCCCCCCCTGGGGACTCTGATTTCTGGGAGGGGTGTTGTGTTTCTGTATTACTTTAACTTGTATATTTCTGTAAATATTCCTGTATATAGTGTATATATCTGCTTGTATATTGTGCTGAGCTGTAAATAGAGCTTCAGTCCTTAACTTCCAGCCGGCTGAGTTCTAGTCTGGGTCATTTCTCAAAGTGTGTGTGGGTTGGGTAACTCCCAAACCACCACAAGGGTTGTATCAAGCTGTGCCAGGGAGGAGGTATAGGCTGGATGTTAGGAGGAAGTTCTTCACGGAGAGAGTGATTGGCATTGGAATGGGCTGCCCAGGGAGGTGGTGGAGTTGCTGTCTCTGTAGGTGTTCAAGAGAAGACTGGATGAGACACTTAGTGCCATGGTCTATTTGATTGGATAGGGCTGGGTAATAGGTTGGACTGGATGGATGATCTTGGAGGTCTTCTCCAACTTGGTTGATTCTATGATTCTTTGAAATCTACAAGTAAGGAAACAAAGACAAAAGTCCTTGGACAACTTTCTGTCTGAAGAATAATCTCTCTGTGTCTCCTTTTAGATTACAGTGGATTTACTGATCCCAGATCTGGGCTGACAACCACCCCAACGCCAAAACAGAAATAATTGGGTATACTGTAGGAGCACTTCAGTCTTGCATATTATTGCTTTAATTGTATACAAAAACAGAATGAATAGGTATCATATCACTACTTCTAGATTGCAGTTTTAGGTGTTTTGCGAGTTAGGAAAAAGAAAGAGAAAGAAAATAAGACTTTTCATCCCATGGCAAGAATCATTTTGCATCTGACTCTAAATTCAGAAGTAATTTAGTGTATCCAAATTGAAATTTCTCCCAGATACTGCTGTGTTTATCTCTCCCACACTTGCAGAAAGCGCCGTGGGCTCTTCAGCAATCAGCTGTCCCTGGGACCTTGGCTTTCTGTTTCCCCCTTAAGCTGGACCTCCTGACAGCATAGCTGCTTCCCTTCCCCCACAGGTGCTGGGACTGCTCCTGAAAGATTGTATTTGGTCTCTGGCTTCTTCTCACAAGAGTGGCTCTGGAGGAGATGAAACATTTTGACATGGCTTTTGTTTGCGGTGTTGCCATTCTCAGACATCTCAGTGGAGTCCCTGCCTAGGAGCAGGGCAGGAGCTGTGGGCTGAGGGGCAAGGCAACTAGAACAGTCTAGCACAGATACCCAAAGAGGTTCCTGCCCACTGCCTGATCCTTTGGCAGAGTCTGCTTTTAGAAACACTACCCTGCTTTCTGGGTAGGTGATATGCCTACAAATCAGCCCTTGGAGCAGCCCTGTTTGACCGGCGCCACCTTCTCTCTTCCTACGCCTTTCCGAAGCTTAATGAGAAGGTTGGAGCGATGCAGGGTGCCCACTGCCCACCCTTCCCCGGGGCTCTAGCAATGCTCCTGACGAAGCAGTGATGCTGTGGCAGATGCCGTTCCTGGAAGTAGCTGCCTTTCCCGGGGCTCCGTGGCGCAGTCCTCGGGAGCTGCTCACACGAGCTCCCCTGCGCCTTCTGAGTCAGCGACGTGCGGCGACTTCAGCGTGGTTTGCCAGCGCTCGCCGTACCTCTCGGGCGGGTGTGCCTGGGACGAGACAGGGTACGTAGCCAGGCTGGGCAAGTGTCGTCTTGCAGACATCGTATGGCAGTGCTGACTCTTCTGCTTTATCTCCCTAATTAGATGCAAAATGGAAACCTGCGCCTTTAAACGCCGAGTATGAAGCCCAGCATTAGTCTGGAACTGGAATAAACTGTGAACATAACTCTCGTGAAAAGAGGCAGTCTGCCCAGGTAAAACACACAGCAAAAAGCAGAAAACTTCAGAAAAACACGAGCAGTTCTTGTTCTCATATGTGGCAGCAATTTACAGTTCCCTCCCTGCTCCTACCGTGTCTCAAATCGAATCATCCATTCCTGGAAGAATAGTTGTAATTTGGTATCTTCTCTGATTCAAATTAGAATGCAGGTTGGTATTTTCAACATTTCCACAAGAGAAAAACCTTTACAAAACTTTTAGCTCAGAAATGCCAAAAAAGGAGCTGCTGACTTCTTAAGTCAGAAGCAGTTTCATATATTAAGATATTCCCATTTAGAATCAGCAAGGAAAAAAGAAAAATCAGTTTCCATTTTTCTTTAAAATAAGAGCTGTTTAGAAATGTTACTTTGAAACAATTGTTCATCAGCTGTCCTGGCTGGAAGATAAAGACCTTTAACCAAATTGAGTTATTCCTACAGAGAAATAATATATTGACAGTGCTGTATTTTCTGAGGGAAGAATCTTTGGGCCGAAGAGATGAGTAATTGGAGCAAGAACTGAAGTTATGTTGTTAGCCCATGTTACAATACATCTGAAAGTGCTAGTGTAGGAAACCTGAAGCTGACCACTCCTCCTTGCAAATGTAATACAGCAGTGGCAAATCATGACTGGTGGTGTGAACTCTGGTGCAGGTAGAGATTTAGTGTGGTTCAGGGGCAAGACACAGTGGTGTTTGCCCAAGTGACCATGGTCCCAGCCAGTCAATAGCTATATCTGCTGGCATCATCATCCTGAAGCCCCCTGTGAAACAGGCAACAGCTCCAGCTTGCCCAGCTCCAACCTCTCTTGCAGATGGTGCTGGAGGCACAGGTTTAGGTGGCTGTGCTCTGAGATGCAGCCCCACTGCCCAGTGTGCTGGACCCAGATTGCAGCTCGAAGAACTGGTACAACTTAGGAAATGTTGAGATTCTTTTATTACCAAAACATGTTGGTTGATGCATTTTATATGCTTCCTACTAATTTGCCAAGAAATCTTGGTGGGGAAGACCTCTTCCAAAGCTGCAAAGTGTACTGACTAACATCGCTATGCTTTGGCTTAGTAGAAGCAGCACTGACTTGCTTGTGACAAAAAATCTGATTTGTGTTTCAGCAAGTGGTAGAGCTCCCTTGGGCAAAAATCACACTCCAGGAGAGTGAAGGGACAGGAAGGTGGCAGCTCCTCTGGGTAATCATGCAAGGAGCTGAATTCAAAAGAGTTGTAATTTAGCAGAAAAAGATAGTATCATTCTGACAGTTTATTGTTTATAAAACAGGGAGAGGAAGAGGCCAAGAGAACAACTAGCAAGAGGACACGAGTGGCTTTTTTCAGTGTGTACCCATAAATTATCTCCCCCGGTACACACTTACACTGTGACTGTAACATCATCTTCAAGTTTTGGTAACAGAAACCAAAGTCTTGAGCCCCACTGCCAAGAGCTGCTGCTCCTACCACAGCCCCAAGCAGGAGTTAGAAACCTGTGCAGGAATGAGCATGTATTCCTCCTTGTATCCTCTCAACTTTTTTTTTTTGAGGGAGTCTGGATTAAATGCAAACTTAGCATTTCCATATATGCATAAACCCAAGAATTTATGTCGCTGTTATTTGCACTGAACTGCTCCAGTAAAGCTGTTGGTATAAGGAATACACATAACTGGAATCACTTTCCTGATGTGGTGGTTATTAGAATAGGTATAGGTACAGGCTGAAAGAGAAAATGTTTCTTCAAAATATAGTGACTGATCCTACATTTTAATGCTTCTACTATAAATACACACTTGTTTTTATTATGGCATAAAGTACTTTTCCCTGGTACAATAAATAGCAATACAGCATATGCATGTGTATTTATCACATTTGTGGCTGATACAGTTCTGGTGGAAATTAGGAATTAGAAATAGGACTATGAATACTAGGTCAATGTGACAAGTGAATTTAGAACACGACAGCAAGCTGCTATCTGGGACCAAACTTTGTAGAAGGATTCTTTGTAAGGATATATGGATAAATCTGAAGCAACTCCACAGGAATTTTAGTATGAAAAATGAACATAAAATTGAGGCAAATGAAACCTTAACTCTGAGTCTTCTGTGGGTTTGGGGAGAATTTTGGAGACTGCGATTTAGGCCTAATTCTCATCAGAGTGTTTGTTCAGATACAACTGTTTACAGCTGAAGTCCAAGCCCAGAAATAAAACCACGGTGTGGACTGGTTTTATGTGAATTCATTGATTCTATCTGTAGTTATAAAAAAAAAAAAAAAAAATTGAAATAGTCTCAATTTTGAGGAAAACAACCATTATTCAAATCCCACTTTAATATAGTCCTTGCCAATTTGCCTTCCATGACAGATGTTATTTCTCTTGACAGTGTATTGCGGCCAAGCCATTTATTTCTAGCCAGAAAACTGAATAAATAAGCCAAAAGGGAGGAAGAGGCATGCTTTTGTCAGTGCAAAGGCTTCCTTTTTCCCCAAGATGACATTGGCTGCATAGAAAATTGTGCATCTGGCCACATGTGCATGCAGACAGGCACACGCTTTTACTTTGCTCTTCACACACATGCCCTAGCTTAGTTGTCGTTTGTTGGCATTTTGGCTCTTTAGTGTGTTCCTCTTTTCGTCTCTCTGTTTTCTCTCTGTCCTTTCTGTTCTGCTCCAGGAGAATAATTTTGGCCAGCAAGTTGCCCCTTGGCAACTTCACATCTTGGTTCTTGGCTCTTCTATATGCTGTCCAACATCTTTCCTAGACTGAAGGGTGCACCATGCTCCCTGGGGCAGAGTGCTTTGATAACTGCAGTTTGATTTCTGGAAGATTATCAGACCCTTCCACTCAACATCAGAATATTGTTAATAAAACCTGCTATTAAAGCAGTGGTGGTGAAAGCACTGTTGTTTACAAGAGACAGAAAATTCTAACTACAGAATGATTTACTAATTTATGCTTTTCCCTCGGAGATTCTAAGCAGGTAATTACACTGCTTCATTTGTGACAGCAGCAAGAATTTTAGCATGGTACAGTGTTTTGTGGAAGTAAGCAAAATTGCTACCTAATGTTGCGTTTTATTAGTGTATAGAGTTATCATCAACAACCACAGAGATAAACAGTTTTAGTGGGAAAGAGTTACATCAACCAGAAGTGATAAAGCCTAAAGGAATGTTCCTGAGGGAGTCCTATTGTAACACCAGTGTGCCCAAATTTCCCTCTGCTGTTGAAAGAACAACCAGTTCAGCTGTGTTTCACTCTCAGATCGGGACAATGGCAAACTAGCCTCAGAAAGCTTGCCCTCTCTGAGCCAATACTCCATCGTTCAGTTCTCTCCAGTGTTATTTTCACAAGTTTAACAGCCACACGCATACAAGAAGCATGCAGAAGCTGAAAACATCTTGGCCACTGTTCCACAAGAAGACCTAGGATTTCAGCAGAAATGCCAAGGAGTTGAGATATTTTTTCCAGAAGGTGTTGGGAGACAGATATGATGAGAGGGGAAGCATTTTGCAGCAGTAAAGGTAACAGCAAATTTCAGATCTCAGATTCACAGAGAGAAGTGACTTTCATCGTGACAACTTCTTCATCTCTGCTGATCTGCCAGGGTACTTCTGCCTGGGCCCTGCACGTGCAGGTACAGTTCTGCACTGGGGCTGAGCACTGCCTTGAGGGTCTGAGAAGGAGGTGCTGCCAGTGGCTTGCAAGAGTGAGTAGGAACCCTTCTGGGCAAAGTGATCTAAGTAAACGTAAGACATTATTCTTACTGGTAACACTTTTTATGTTTCCTTTGTTGCAATTACTTTCACAAGATGACTGAACAGACATGCTGCTAAGAACAAACCTGATGCTTATACTGCTGTATAATAAAACTGAAGATAATTTTCCATAGAAAGAGTAAGAAGAAACTTTTTCATTTGTTTCACTGATGGCACAGCAAACTACCAGCTAAGCCTGCCACCAGCTCTACACTGCTGCGTTACATGGGTAGAAGGCAAAGGTTTTATGCACTTTGAAATATCTCTAAGAAGTCAGGTTTTCATTATTTGTAGTTTTAGACATTGTGTAGCTTGTCACAACCTTAACTGTATTTGAATGTGGTTTCTGTGAGTGTTAAATACAGCCTTTTGAAGTAAGTGACGTTTCTCATATTTTACACAGTGACAAATTGCAATTGTCAAAGTAGAGGTCTTAAAAATACTAACTGATGTACATAGCAGGTGAGTGAGAACAGGTATATCAGTGTTTCACCTCTTCTAAAGGGTTCAAGCAGGATGTAGGCTACATGCAAGGTGTCAGCAAAGATACTGCAGGATGTCACGTAATGGGCATCATGGTGTATTTCATCTTTCTGCCAGTCCCTAAAGGCTGAAGTAATGACGTACGTTCAGTGTGTCTTGGGTACTGTGTGAGAAGACAATATTTGCTTGAAATATTGTGTTGTCAAAGCCAATCATACTCTGATTTTTAGTGGTGTGTGTGTTTATTTTTGGTGGGGGTTTTTGGTGTTTTTTTTTTTTTGTTTGTTTGTGTTTTTTTAATGTTTTGGTTTTGTTTTGTTTTGTTTTCCTGGAATAAGAACAAATTCTACTGCCAATGATGTAAACGTTTCTCTTGAGATAAGCAATGAGCATATAGAGGAAACCAATTTTTAATTTTAATCTTAATTTTAATCTAATTTTAATTTTAATCAAATTTTGGAGGCATTTAACCCTAGATTGTCCTATTCTATCATACAGCTCTGCATACCACCGAGAACTGCAGTATTTTTACAAGATTACAATTTTGGCACAGCTGAACAGAGTTTTTCTCGCCGTATGCCAAGGCAAACAGATTTCACTTTGTCTGGCATGTGGAAAACTTTGTTAAAAGTTTCTTAGTTTAAAAAAAAAAAAATCCCTGGCCATGACTAACACTGTGCAGAGGTGTGGGCTTGTGTTGAATGAAGAAAAACCAAAACAACCCAACCTTCCTCACAATTAAGCTCAAAGATGATTTTAAGCAGTATAGCATATCTCTATTGCATATTGCCTTATCTTGATAATGTCAGCCTGAAAGTGTTCCAGGCAAATCTGTTCAGAGAAAGAGCACAGCATGTACTAATCTCTTCAATCTAAACAAGTTAGGATGCTTCATACAGGTATGCAGTGGATAAGGCCTGGAACCATATGCTGAGTGAGGAAAACAAAAGGAACCATGAGCATGTAGCAGTCAACTTTCTGAATAAGCAAGGATGCTGTGGACAAAAACTTTACATCACTCACATGATTACAAAAAGTGCAAATTAAGACTGCAGTTCCAAAAAGCTTTATTAATGTGTTCTGGCCATGTTTTTTTTACCTCTGATGCTATTGCTTGTATTCACAGTATATTCAATAGAAGTACTAGTGAGTGGGACCTAAGAAGCCCTGTAGCTTATGCAGACAGCAAGCAAACTATTAAAAACATTTTACTAGACTGTGGTTATAACAAAGTATCTTGATCAAAAAATCCCCAACAGCCCTTACCCCCCAAATTCAACCTGACTGTATCACTATATTGCCAACTGTTAACATGGGAGTGGGCCAGGATTCATCATTTAAAGTTACAGCTAATTAAGGTGTTTTGCAACAGATGTCAAGCTTTTTTTTCCCTAGTCCCGTGTGCACATGACTTTTGCCTCGTATTAAACATGTCCTCTGAATCCCATTTTTGACCTCTGTTTTGATGCATCCCAAGCAGAACTCACCATGATGTAATAGCTGAGGATAGCTGATGTTCAGATGTGCAAAAGTGAGGGCAGACTGCAGCACACTGGGACCCAGGGCTGAGCCCCGTGGTACCATGAGGTATGTAATACATGATATGGGTCACAGCCAGTGCCTTGCTTCAGCTGCACTAATTTAGCTCTGTGGCCTCCTGGGGTCTTAGGACAGCATAATGCTTGTGATGATTGTTTTTCCTCATTTTTGTTTGCTGCTTTTTGTTTGCAGAGAAGAAAAGCCTTATAACCCAAAAGGTTATAGAGCAGGCATGTTTATTCAGCATCCTGGTGCATGGGGGATCTCTCCATCAAAGAACGTGCACACCCCAGGTCCCAACCTTGCAGTTTATATGTTGTTACTTATTACATATTCATGAGAGTTCCAGGGAAAGCTTATGCATATGCAAAGTACTTCTGAGAGGTGTTTTACATCTGTCTACCCATGGTCCTTACCTTTTATGCAGGTGGGTGCTACCCTGGTGGTGTTCTCTGGGGTCCTGGGGATGAAAGCAAACAGCCTTCCTTGTGCTGCCCTCTTGGTTGCAAAATGTGCTGAGCTGTATAGCTTATCACTGAGCCCAAACTGCTAGGTTGGTTCCGGCCAGTTTCAGAGTCTCTGTAGATGTCTTTGCTTCCTTATCTTGATGTCTCTGGCTCTCAGGGTCCCTGTAGGAGTTGTTGTTTCCTTATCTCAATGCCTCCAGGTGGGCAGATATTTCACAGCTTGTCCTTTGTTAGTTTTAGGTACGCAGATACACAGAATTATGTGATTGCAAAAGTATTTCTACTTCTAAACCCCAACATCTGGGCCAGTCAGTTCTCCTGTTTCCTCCTATGGCTTTTATGCCCCTCGTGTTCCTGATAGGAGTGTGCAGAGAGGCTGCTTGGGACAATCCCGTGTTTTAGCCAGACGAAGTGAAGGGAGTAGGGCTGAGCTGTCTCAGCAGAGCTAGGAACATATCCCAGGCCTCCCATTACACGTAATTCTGTTCTGCAGTCAAGAAAATTTGTTGCAATTTGCCCACCCTCTAGTTACTTCCCTCTGCTGCCCCAGTGTCCTGCACCGAGGCAGCTGCAGGGGGTTTGTGCTGTGCTTGCCCAGGCTGTTCCGTTGCCAGCACAGTCATGTGTCACAAGACCCTTGACCAACACCATGTTAGGCAGCATGCACAGGGAACTATTCCTGTGGAGATCTGAGGAATTTTACAGAGCAGCCTCATTTCACAGACTCGGGCAGGAATAAAACAGCTGTGACAAATATGACAAGGAACATGGAGATGGAAGCTGGAGAGACAGCAGAACGCAGCCATAGCTCCAAAGCATTGTTTTCTCTCTCTCATCATCTGCTGCCTAACCTGCAGTGCTTCCAATGAGAAACAGCACCCAAGCTAAGCTGTGGAATTAAGAGGAGCAAGTTCTGAGGCAAATGTGGGTTTAGGCATCTGGAGATAATGGTGTAAGGCACAGTGTGACAAAGTGGAGTGAAATACAGAGACAAGCAACACAGGAGGCTCAGCAGGGCAGGTTTGATACATTGAAAACAAAGAGCAGTAATAAAAGGCATGTGTGCGTGCCTGTGTCTGTGTGCACATACCTGAGCCTACTCAAAATACAATTCAAAACAAAATTTTGCCAGTGTGACCATAGAGTTTAAAGCTCAGGGAAAGACCATACTTTCCTTCTCCACACCATTGGTTTTTTTTTTTTTGCTTCTGTTTTGACCAGTGAAAGAGAAGTGAAACAAAAGTGGAGCCAACACATCTTGTAGTGGGAGCATGGTGATGCTTCTACAGCCTGACCTCACAGGCTAAGGTTGATATTCATGAACTCTTTTTTTGTTTGTTTGTTTTGTAGTTTTGTTTGTTTGTTTGTTTTTGTTTGTTTTTCTGCTGCTTTTAAATATTCTATGGACAGAGATTAAAGTATTTTAAACTGGCAGATGACATAAAGAAAACAAGCTTTGGAGCGTACAATCTATATGGATATTTTAAAAGCCTAATTTCTGACCTCTAAAGTCATTCCAATTCTGATGTTAAAAATATGCTTTGGCCATGAAGAAGTATTGAATTTTTTGAGTTTTCCAGCTTTTGCTGGCGTGTAACGTGCACAAGTATAGTAAAAGGCTGTTTGACATGTACTCAACCTCTTTAAAATGAATATAAAAGTACAAAGTATTTACCTCCTTTCAAGAACTTACTTGGTTTTAAGACCTCTCCCTTTCCTCCTTCCCCAATTTATATTAATGCACAGGGAAAAAAAAAATTAAATGAAGTTTTTATAGTGGTGGGATGATTTGCTTGACATTTCTCAACAAAAAAAAAAAAAGAATTCTTGGTTTCAGGCTATTTTTCTAGCTTGAATGATTTTTTTATGGTTGCATCATAAACCCTTGAAAATCATAGTTTATAGGGAAAAGAGTGACGCAACCTTAGCTGTGATATATCATGAGCTGCCATTCTAAGACAAAAAACCAAAAGCACCACAACAACAAAAGTTAACTCCTTCTGAGAACCTGAGAATGTATTGTGATGTTCATGCACTATCTGTTATATCCCAACAAACACGATAGCCTAGTCTTAAGTGTCAGTCTGGATTCATTTACTGTCTCTGTAAACTACAAACCCAGACACATACCTCTACAGCAAACCCATCTAGGCTTTCTTTGTCAGTACAGTGTATTTCCTTTGGAGGGTATAGGACAAATGCTTATGTTTAGGGTAGTTATCTTTGGAATGAGAAGGCTTTTCCAGGGCTATATGTTTTCCCTGGGCTATAATCCTGTTTTGGTTACAAAATTTTAAATTGGTGATTCAAACTCTCAGGAATCCTGATCTTGGCTCAAAAATCAAGACTTTTTGAATTAGAAGATTTGGTAGTGAGACACTGGTACAGGTTGCCTAGGGAGGTTGTAGCTGCTCCCTCCCTGGAGGTGTTCAAGGGCAGGTTGGACGAGGCCTTGAGTGACCTGTACTAGAGGGAAGTGTCCCTACCTATGGCAGGGGTTTGGAACTAGATGATCTTTGAGGTCCCTTCCGACCTTACCATTCTATGATTCTATTAATCTAAACTTTTTTAATGAGTCCCTCATCAGACTTTGAGGCTTTAGGATATTTCTCAAAATCAAAATAAAGCAAAAAAATCCCAATCCTTAAAAACGTAGCAGTGATTTTCACCAATTGGTATACATCCAGGGGCTAGGACTTTGACCAAGTTCTAACAATTAATTATTTGGACAAATGAATGGTTTCAGAGGTTAAATAATCAGAATCTGTGTGTTCTCCAACATCACCTGTGTGCATCGGATACCAGCTAGAACTGTGGTATTGAACAACAAGTCGATCACTTTCACCATACACAGTGTTGGTAGAACTGCTGGCTGAAAGAAGCAAAAAGAATCTCCCTCCCCCAGCTCCACAGACAAGGAATGAGTAAAGCACAGGAATTTCAGTTAAAGTTAATACCACATTGGCTGGCACACAAGCAGCTTCAATTCTCTTTAATTAGTTCAGAGTTAAGTGGCAAAGTATTTAATCAGCAAGCTAACAAGTGCAGCAGCTGATTGCTGTGTGCCCGCATGTGTTTGTGTGGGGGCGTGACAAAAAAAGTAAATAAAATTACTGTCCCTGCTTTAAATGAAATGGGAGCCCTGATTTTATTACTGCTGAAATCAGTTTAGAGGCATGATAGACCAATAAAAATTGATTCTATCCTGTTTTATTCCTTTAACAAAGTATTTCATTTAGGAAGATAATACTGTAATTTAACTGTTTGGCTTCTCAAGGTATAAATTTATTCCTTGTTTCCACAGCATCTCTGTGAAGGGAGTGACCCAGCAGGCTTATCTTGATGTGTTGTTGTATTTAAAGCACATCTCTTTCTATCTGCTGCTGATCAGATTGAAGATTGAGCCCCCTTTCTTAGAAAGGTCTAGAAATCATGATCCAAGTATGTAAGCTTATTAACTTTCAGTATTGCAATTCATTACATCAGAGTCTTAAGATAAATACTGTGAAAACCCTTTAACGGCAGCAAGCCACTTACTGGCTTACTAATGCAGATTACCATCAACACATCACCTAGCACTATGCTTCCTGCTTAGGTTCCTGTTGAGTGAGGTCCACTTCACTATTTCTGTGTTAGATCCAAAGCCCTCTGCACAGAGCTAGCGGTTCCCTGTGTCACGTTAGTGCACTGAGTGGGGAACACACCAACTGACAGAGGATGGCACATATGGCTCTTTATTGGCACCGAGCTCATGGATCTTGTGAGCTGGAGATGGCCTGTGGACTTGTTCACTTGCAGAGTTATTAGTTCCAAGCCCAATTATTGTTGTACCTGGAGCACCAGGCACAGAGGGGATGCTGTGTGTTAGGTGCACTCAAGGCAGAAAAGGAAACCTTGTCCTAAGTAATTTCTGAAATTACATCAGACAGAAAGCAATGAAGTTAGGTGGAGGAGCTCAGAGAAGTACTGAGGTTGTATCAGTTAGCATGGGCAGCAGTCTGGGAACAGTAGGAACTCAGCTGGGCTTTGAAATAAATGACCCTGCTGCTTTAGTAGCAGCTAACCTCTTTGCCTAATCAAGAGCTTCCTTTATAAGTCTGCACAGAAGGAGAGAAGAGACTTCTCAGTTAATTGGTAAAAAATATCACACAAATGCAAAGTGACCTTTCCTAGATGAGTAACAAAAGTCCTAAAAGTTCATTGAGATTTTTGTCATTGCTTTCAAAAAGACCACAATTTTAGCCATCATTGATAATTTATAATAGGGGCCATCTTCATTCAGCAGTGGGGCTGAAGTAACTGTTTTGTGGAGGGGAGTGGTGCAGTGCATCCCACCACACAGCCATGGAATGGCAGGCAGGGAGACACATCCCCACAGCTCTTCCTAACTCTCTGTGTGTGTCCATGCCTGAGCAGTAGAAGTCATCAGAAATATGTGGTGTTGTCTCTGCTCTTAAGCAACAGCCACACTCCTGGGATGTTTGTTTTTTAATTAACAGTAGAGTGCTGGGAGAGGTTAGCCTGAGAAGACAGACATGGAAAACAGCCCTTTGGATTGGAAGCTGACAGGTTTTATTTAGAAAGGCAGCATATGCACCAGCTGTATTCATATCTGCAGCCTTCCCCAGCTTGACAGGCAATCTAGAGGATGAGGTATATTAAATACAAGTACTTTTGGATTCAGATTTCATAGAATCCTAGAATGGNTACACAGTTTGGTTCCTTTCATGCAGTTCCTGTAACCTGGACCAGTTTTAGACAAATACTGATTTTGTTTTTCAAGAAAGGCTACAGATCCAATTTCATTCATTGCCTTTTATTTAACAGCTCACTGCAAAAAATTGTTTTAACCTAAGTCTGGCTGCCTAGTTAGGCAAGTTTGCCTGTGCTTTTTTCTGTGCCATAAAATGCCATCAGACTTGATCATAAAGCCCTGTCTGAAGAGATTACAGGAATGCATTACAACTTTTTTTATGGTTTTAATTTAATTTCAGAAACAATGTCCAGCAAGTAGAATGCCCTACAAACCTACACAAACAATATTCTTATATTCAGAATTCCTTTGGATTTCTCAGTGATCTTAGGAGGATGGGTTGATACTGGAAGTTCAGGCTAGTGCCCCTCCTTTGAGATAACAAAAGAGATGAATGGCCTGTTCATGGGAGCTAGTGTCAGATTGCGCCATCTCAGTCACAACAAAATGTATGTATAAGAAATATATGATTGGAAACCATCTGCTATGCATGTCAGTTCCAGAGACTATCCTTTGGAGAACACTTAAATACAATGCATGTGTTTACATACTTCCCTGAGAGGGGCTGCAGAACATCACCTGCAAGTTCTTTCCTGAACTGTGATTGAAGGAAATGTATGCAGGACTGTTTGTAAGTCTTCCTAGAGCTGGAAAAATTAGGAAACCTAAAAAAAAAACAACTGCCAGGTATAACTGTTGTAGTCCAGTGGGCCAAAGCCAAGGTGTTGCTAGGTCTGTGTAATAAATAGCATCTGAGGGGTAAGACCATGAAAGCGGGGAACTGTTTTAACTTGTCTCGAATCAATGAGAGGTGTAGATAAAGCACGCTGTTCACTGAATACTTCTGTAAAGGTAAAAATTGCCAGAAATGTTACAGTTAAAAAAAATTCCCTCAGTTATTAAAGAGGTGGTTCCCACATGAGTCTTCTCTTGTGCACAGAAATGTAACTGAAGACCTTTATGAGATGATTTCTTAACCTGGTGCATAAATACACATGCAAAAACTGATTTCACAAAGGGCACAGCAACTCTCCTGTGATGCTCCTTCATGACCCTGGAACCAGGTTACCAGCTACTTCTGTCTGCCTCTGCTACAAGTACAGCTGTCCCATGCTACCCACCTGTGGCACAGGGAGCTGGGACAGATACTGGCAAAGAAGTAAGTACACCCTGGAAAAGCAGCTAAGCAGGGCTGTATATTCATTTAAATCACTCCCAGTGGTTAAACATTATTAATATGAGATGACTTTTGGAAAGTTGCAAACAGAGGAGCCTTAAACCAAACCCTGAGATGGCTAAAATCAAATAAAAATAAATGCAAGCTAATATTTTATGATGCAAGTGACATCAGCTTAGGTTTCCTGTTAGACTGTAATATCTTCTTGCTTTGACTCATACAGAATTATCAATACATCCCACGTTTTTTACTGCTCTCTTATAGATCTTCATCATATTGGTTCAGTGAGTGCAAGGGTGAAAAGAATGGAAACTAAGAATATGGCAAAAATGAACTATAAAGATTTTCCCCAATGGCTTAATGTATGTAAGTACTCTGATGTGGAAATGATCCCAGGTGGTACACGATCTTTAGCATATGACAGTGCAAAAGACCCAAAGTCTGGCAGCTGGTTGACTCACATGATCCTTAACAAGTTCCAGCTGGGGATGATTTTGCTGTGGCAAATCAGGCCATTCCCTAAGTGATATCAGGGAACCCTCAAGGTGGTTGTTGCCAAGTAAGAGACTTTACAAACAGGCTTTAGAAAACAAAGTGTTTAAGATAGTGGTGGGGTTCTGTAGTTCCTGCGAGTGTAAACTGCTTGAACTTCTGTGTGCAGCTATAAAGCCTGAACAGCTGGAGGAGTTACAGAAAGCTGTTTACTGACTGGTAAGTGAAATGAACTTCTGAGTTTAAGACAAACCTTGCAAGTGTGTTTGTGTTTAGACAATGAAATCCTGCAGCTATTACTGCTTTTGTTTTGGTAACCTTGAAAGAAGTTTAGGTTGGAATACAGAAAATAAGATGCAATGATCACTTTGTCAAGCAGGTTTCCACTTCACTGGTCTACTAGCTGTTGTTTCTGTTTACGTCCAAAGATTGCAGAATGGTTGATGTTCTGTGGAGGAGGATGTTACTGCATGGTCTGAAAGGTCTTACTGAAATGAGCATCTAGGTTTGTGAAAGATTATTCCCTGTCAGGAGAGCAGAACTTCTTGAGAACCCTGGGCTGGGAGATGGCCTTGCTACCATACAAATACTCTGTTTTCTGTGGGCTGACTGGTACCTGGCTGGACTAGCCATGCAGAGATACGGTCTCTTGGTGCTTTCATGACATTGCATGCTGTGCCAGCCTTGGAGCCTCTTCCCATTGATGATTGAGTACAACAACATAGCGAACACAGATGCAAATAGAAGTGAGAAATACAAGTACAAAATGTAATTTCAGAGTGATTGGTCCCTAGATTCTTCGGGCTCTTAGTGTATTGCATCAGAACACCATTGATATGAAGGAAATGATTGTAATATATACTCATAGGTACTTGGTTAAAATTAAATATTTAATGTGACATGTTAATCTCTGTATGTGGAGGAGAACTAGTAAACAGAAGGGGGACAAGGACAGAGAAAGAGGAGAAAAGAGAATCTCCAAGAAGCTGAGGAGCTCTCCAGAGAACAAGTAGCATCATCTACTTTGTGGCTAAACTGATTAGCTCTTTTATAATCACATCTCAGCTGATGAACTTTTTGATCTTCCTCTGTAAGAGTCCTCTATGGCTGTTCTATTTCATTCTTTAAGAAGATTAAGTGAGTAATCCTGAAGCTCCACAAACCCACCTGTTGTTTGGGCCCTTGTGTAATACGGCTTTGGATGCAATCCTTTGACAGTTCAGTAGTAGGTTTCTGCACAGGCTTGCTTATTTGTGTACCTGCTGGTTTCTGGTCTGCGTGTGCTGCATGGCACAGTGTGCTGGAGTTCTAGCAGCACAAGTAGCTGACCCTGTCCTGTCTCCTGCTTTCCCTGCCAAGGGACAGTTTGCAGGAGCACTGTGTGCTGGTTTAAGGGTAATTGGAATATTTTAATAGAGAAANCTGTAGCATTCACAGGGAGACTGTCCCTTCACCAGCTGCCTGTTCCTGTGTTTGAAGTGCACCAGGTACTGGTGAATACATCTACCTCATCTGGAAGGAGCCATTCCAGCATGCTTGGAACCGAAGTGCCTATTAAAAAAAACACAAACAAACACCCCCCCAACCCCCACCCCCCCCA
>WBNM01035473.1:377706-441954 GCA_013399055.1 Ramphastos sulfuratus
TGCTCTCTACGGTTACCTGAAAGGAGGTTGTAGCCAGGTAGGGATTGGTCTCTTCTTCCAGGCACCCAGTGACAGAACAAGAGGACACAGCCTCAAGCTGTGCCAGGGCAGGTTTAGGCTGGATGTTAGGTAGAAATTCTTCACGGAAAGAGTGATTGGCATTGGAATGGGTTGCCTGGGGAGTCACCATCCCTGGAGGTGTTTAAAAGGAGGTTGGATGAGGCGCTTAGTGCCATGGTCTAGTTAATTAGAAGGGCTAGGTGGTAGGTTGGACTCTATGATCTTAGAGGTCTTTTCCAGCCTGGTTAATTATGTGATAAGGGGAGAAATTCTTTTTAGTCCTTACCCTTACAAGAGCATAAGCTAGTGTGCAGGAAATGGTCTGATAGTTAAAGCAGATGGTTTCTCAGCAAAAGCCTTCTGTGGCTTGTATTCTATGTAATTTTTTTTTTTTAGTGAGACAAACTAGCTTTTCTGATATGACAGCTTCATTGCTGTGCCTTGCAGAAACATGCCACTTATACTAATTTTACTTTGTAAGAACATAAGTATGAGAGCACACTGGCAAAGCAGAAAAAGTCAACATTGCTATGGTTGGAGAGTTGTGTTTTTTTGGAACATAAATGGTTGCCAATAGAGGGAAGCAATTTATAAAAGTGATGCAGAGAGTAATAACAACATTAAAATAAAGATAGACATGTTCCTGCTTCTGATTTTTACATATGCACACCATAAGCCAATGCAGTTGCTAAAAGAGTACTCCCCAAAAGGGCTGTTCTGCATCTCTGTGGTTTACAAATGACAACAATAAGGGAAAAAAAATAATAGAGACAAACTTATTCCAGAAGACTGCACCGACAGGCTTTAGAGACTGAAAACAGGCTACCTGGGAATGCAGAGCCTTAATGTTATTAAAGGCCAGAGAGTGCTGCTACCAGAGGGCTGTGGAGCAGGGAGCTGTGAGAGTGGGTAGGTGTTACTGGGGGTGGGCCAGGCAAGAAGCTGGTGACACATCTGACCTCAGCCTGTGCAGGCCAAGGGAAAGAGGAGGGATGCTTCTGCTTTGCCTTTGAGGGTGGCATAAGACAGAAGCATACTCATTCATACTGTCTTCTAGAACTACTGTGGTGCAGCTTGGAGATGAAAATATAACTGCTTTCTTTTGGGCCTACATTGACTTCCACTGAATATACCCAAAGGGTTCAGATTAGAGCCCGAGTGGACATTGAGGTCCCTGGAGGTGTTCAAGGTGCGGTTGGACGTGGCACTTGGTGCCATGGTCTAGTCTCAAGGTCTGTGGTAATGGGTTGGACTTGATGATTGAGGTCTCTTCCAACCTTGCTGATACCGTGATACTGTGAGGTCTATCTTCCTACAAAACCAAACAGTGCCATTTTTTGTGGGAGGGGGTTGCCATGTCACTAGATTAGATTGATGTTTGTCATTGAAGGGGCTTTTCTGGAGAGATTTGAAGTCCCTGAAGGTCAAAGTACAGGAACTAAATCTCATATTTATAATCATCCTTGATCACTTAGAAACTATCTCTGGAAATGGATTTGTTAATTATCTGCCTTCACCATGTCATTTTTTTTTGGGTAGGATAAGAAAGTCTGTGCAGCCATCATTTGCATTTAGACTATGTGACTGAATTCATCCATTTTAATTGCATGTGTTTGCATGGTCTCTTGTTTCGGTTAGGAGTTTCAGGAGAAATGTTATCTGCTCTCTTGAGGATATATAGAATCCAATGATAATGCAGTTAATGGTGTCAACTCTTTCACTTTTAAGACAGTATTTAAAATCAGTTGAAGAATTTTGATGCTGGCAAACAAAAACTCAGAACAATGCAGTTCTTTTTTCTGCAGTGCCACTTAGCCCTGCACATGGAAGGCATTCAGTATAACCATACCTAGGAACTGAGCACAGGCTCTGTGCAAAGAGCTGACTGAGAAGAGGCTGAACCACAATCTGCAGAGTTTCAGGCAGTTTAACATTTTACTCAATGCCACAACCCTGGCAATGAAGGCAACTAACTCGATCCAGTGCCTTGAGAAGGGTCTGCTGCAGATGCATAGTGGGAAAGGACAGTTTTTGAGAGGCTGCAGTTAATCTCCAAGCAAACCATAGTCTTGTACCCATAACTACTTGTAAAAGAAGCCACAAGGCCTCATTGGAGGCCAGGATAAGAACTCTGAACATTCATATTCTAACAGTTGATTAGGTGTATTTTATGAGCCTCTTAAAAGGTAGAATAATGCTGTTTGTCTCTTGGAGCTCTTTATATATAATTGGAAGATATCTGGAAGGCAAAAGACAACCTGCACATAGTGATGGTTGGTTAAGTATTGAGTATTACAACTGGTAAGGAAAGCAAAATATTCTGGTCTTGAAGATCTGTGTGTGACTTTTACAGGATTGTGCTCATAGTAGTATTGTCAATTACCTTAAGTAACTTTTCTGTTTTAAATATAGTGAATCATTTAACTGAAAGCACCTCTTCTGGAGCAGCGAATCTGCTGCAATTGTTCTTCACTCTGATTCTGTCATCCCACCATCTCCTAATTGCCCTTTCCATATCATTAGTTACTATTTTTTAAATCAATCTTTCTCTAATTAATTATTTCCAAGGGCCTCCAAGAACTTTGTGGCCAGAAGAATTCTGTGGAAGGAATGTGGTTCTCCTGAGTTTGAGAACCTCAGGGTGAGACCTTGCTACCACTCACCTGTCTGTAGGGCTCCTGCTGCAGGTTGCCTGCCTGAGTGTTCATCAGGAACATAAGGAGTGCTATTAAGACATCCTTCTGCTGGAGTGGATGAGGAAGAAGCACCTTGTCTTCTGCTTTGGGGTCAGGTCACCGTTCCTCTGTGCAGTGGACAGACCCAGTAGCTGGGGATGGCAGTACAGTGTCACTTGGTCTCAATCTCACCTGGACGTACCTTGCCCTGGAGCAAGCCCTGACCCTTCTGTGGAGGATCTACTCTCTCCCTTGTGCCCAGGGGCTGTCTTGGCGCATTGCCCCCTCTGCCTGCTCTCTAGGAGGCTTTTTTTGGGCAGAACAGAACTTTCAAATGCTGTTAATGTGACAATAAGCTAGATAATACCTGCCACAAAGGGACAGATCAGATTTTGGAAAGAAAAACCCTGATGTAGTGAATGCTGAGAGTCAGAATATTTCCTCAAAGTTTTTTTGAAACTGAAACCTTGTGAGGGCATTTGTGATGACACTTGACCACTCCAAATAAAGAGTTAGGAAAAAGAGAACTCCTTCTCATTTAGAGATGGACAGTGTATTGAAGAATACTAATGCAGAGAGACCAAAAATGGGCATTTGAAAAAAAGTGTCTACAGCACCTGCATGAAAGCACACACTTCTCAGGAGCTGCTTATGCCTTTCTTCACATTTTGTTTTCCTTCAGCACTTAAAATAGACTTCCCCCAAGACTGTGAAAGCAATAATTTTCTCAAGAAACACTGTAGTTCAGTTTCCCAAAACACTTCCTTGAGTTATGTGGCCCTGCAGTAGAGCTCTAAATGACAAAGTGATGACATCATCATAATTTTTCTTATGTGATAAATGGTGAAGCAATTAACAGAGGACTATTTGACTTATCTGCAGACCAAAGAGAGTGAACAGCTGGCTTCTCAAAGGAAAAAAAGCTCTTATTCAAACATATATATCTTCAATAATAACAGGGGAAATACAGAAAATTACTGTCACGGTAAATTGCATTTTGCATGAATGCCACCTCCTTTTGAGCTTGCCCCAGCATGGTAATCCTTCTTTATTTAGTGGTGTTGCCCTTTTTCTCTTTAGAGACCTTCAGTGAAGTTGTCTTTTATATTTCATGTGTCATTAAAGTGACTTAAATGATCAGTGATGTAGTAGGCCTGACATTTATTTTTAATTATTAGCATAAATAAAGAGGCATCTCTTTTCCACACCTGCTGCAATTATACAAGAGATATTTTCTTCATTTATAAAACAAATAATGTGCTCTGGGTAGCCAGCCAGAGAGGTGAGAGACAGCTCTCTTTGGTATGGTCTGTATATTCTCAGTGTTTATTAGATGTGACTGCATGGACCAGTGGTGCTGTTTTGATGCCACTCAGTTCCTGACTTCGGTGCAGTTTCTAGGAAGGGTACCTGCATAGGATTGAAAATAGAATTGTGGAAGAGAAGTACTCCTGGAATGTTTTAACACAGCCTCATATCTATATTTTGTAAGAAACTGATGACCAAAATGTTAAGGTAGGACAGAAAAGAAACCTCTTCAGCCATTGAGACACCATCTAGAACAGCACTTCACTTAAAATTTTGGATCACTTTTTAAAGATGGAAACTTTCATCTGAATTAAAGCTGGGCTACATTTTGCTGATCATTGCTTTCCATTTTTCATTCCACTTGTATCTGTAAGTCAGCATTCTTTTTTAAAAAAATGTAATGATGTATATATTTTATAAGTACAATAATTGCAATTAATCTTAGCTGAAACCCCATTTGTCAAAGTGCTCTGCTTTAGTAGCTCATACTCCTTTCTCTCGCAGGCTGTCTTAATTTCTTTTTTCATACCAAAAAATCTGTCTCAAAATAGCAATGTTATTTTAACCCTCTTGGCAAGAGGGGCTACAGCACAGGAGTGGGATCAGCTGGTTACAACTCAGTAGTTAAACTGTAGTGCAGTAGGTTAGAAAGCCTCATCTGACAAGATTGAGAGTTTTTGTCCTCCTCTTTGCTTGGTGCAAGACAGAAACTATCCAGTGTAATAGAAGTAAGATTGTTTCCTACCATCTTCCTCCTGCTCAACAATTAGCTGACTTCAATGAACTGTGGTACGTTGTGATGCAAGTGAAGGTGATGACTTCTTTTGGATGTTCTGTATCCGGAGATTTCTTGTGATCCCCTTAGATACAAGGGGCCTTAACTCTAAGTTTTCTAAGGTCCATGTGGCTCTTGGCATCTGCTGAAGCTTCTCTGCCTTTCAGCATAGAATCATGGAATGGTCTGGGTTGGAAGGGACCTCCCAAGGTCATCCAGTCCAACCCCCTCTGCACCAAGCAGAGGCATCCTCAACTAAATGAGGTTGTCCAGAACCCTGTCACCCTCAACTAGCGTATCTCCAGGGATGGGCAACCTGCTCCAGTGTTCCACCACCCTCATAGAAAAGAACCTGTTCCTAACACCCCATCTAAATCCACTCTAGTTTGAAGCCATTGCCCTTGTCCTGTCCCTGCAGGCCTTTATAAACAGTCTCTCTCCAGCCTTCTTGTAGCCCCCTTCAGGTACTGGCAAGCTGCTATTAGATCTCCCCAGAACCTCCTCTTCTCCAGGCTGCACAACCCCAGCTCCCTCAGCCTGTCCTCATAGCAGAGGTGCTCCAGCCCCCTGATCATTTTTATGGCTCTCCTCTGGACCCACTCCATCAGGTCTGTCATTCCTATGTTGAGGGCTCCAGAGCTGGATGCAGTACTCCAGGTGAGGTCTCACCAGTGAGGAGTAAAGTGTCAGAATCATCTCTCTGGATCTGCTGGCAACACTGCTCTGGATGCAGCCCAGGACGTGATTTGGCCTCTGTGCCATAACCTCTCACTGTCTGCTCATGTCCAGCATCTCATCCATCAGCACCCCCAAGTCTCTTTCCTCAGTGCTGCTTTCTATGACCTCATCTCATCGTCTGTTGATAGTGAGGAGTGCTCTGGCCCAGGTGTGCAACCCTGCACTTGCTCTTGTTGAACCTCATGAGGAGGTCTTCATGTCCCAACTCTTCAGGCTTGCAAAGGTTTTCATGGTAGTGGATGTCTAATTTGATGTGTTTGCCTCTCGTGACACACCTAGATTGCCTCTAGTGCTCAAGAGAATACAAGATACTGGCTAAATACGTATTGATAAAGTAAGATATGATGGTAATTTAGTGTAAATCCATAAAATTGTTAAAACTTGGAGTAATTAGTTAAAAGCTTTTTGATTAATGGTAGCTAACAGCTTGCATGTATGAACATCATAATGCTGAGTGGCTGAATTCCAGGTGAAGTGATTGATTGTGTTCTGGGGGTGCACAGATGTTCCTGGGTGCATATAAATTATTGTTAGTCATGAGATTTCAGAAATAGGCTTATTTTCAGTCATATCTCTTCCATTTTAATGTCTTTGTGTTTCAGTCTGATTCTGAACATGCAAGACTGCCCTGTTTTGCATCACTCGCTATGTATTTATTCCCTTGTTCTTTCATGTAACTCATGCCTTAAGGGCAATGATAGCATGAAGAATGAAAAAAAAAATGCATGTTGATGTCCTGAGGAAAATATCTGTTTAAACAAAATAAACCTAGCAAAGAAAACAAAAATCCCCCCAAAACAAACCACACACACAAAACTCTCCCCCTACCCCCCACCCCCAAAAAACCAAAAAAACCCAAAAGAACTCCAAGCCAAACCCCCAAAAAAAACCCCAAACCAACCCAAATGAACTCTTATGTTTTAAAATAACTAAAAGATCTACTTGGACTTAGTAGCAAGGCAGTTTGACTTTCAGGCTAATGTTTGCACAAATGCTTAGTGGTCACATGTAAAACTATTTAGATGTTTGTCTTCAGTTTGCTTCAAGTGGAGGTAAAAGTCTAGACTATATGGTGCAAAGACTTGATGGATCTCTAACCAGTTCACACAATTTGTTCCTCAGGATGTAGACCTCTGTATCCTGTGGCATTCAATGAAATCCTTGTTCTTTTGGAACAGAAATGTTTCCTTGAAACTTTATTTGAAGGCAGCCAGTGTGACTGCATCAGCTTAATTTACCAAGTGTGGTGCAGCTGCTCTGGCTGTTTTACTAAACTGGGTAGTGCACCTAGCATCTCTGGCTCATAGAAAGAGGTCTGTGTGAACACTGAGCTTCTAGGACATAGCTAGAGCCAAAGAGTTTAAGACTTTGCTGCATGGTGTTAGCTATCACCTTGATCCGTTGCAAGTTTTAATGTTTAGTGTAAAATGGATCAAAATATGAGGGGAGAAATTTAATCCCAAGCTGGCAGAGGACAGAGGGAATGCAAAACCAGCAAGTTTACTTGTGGCCCCAACCCCTGACTTGGGCAATAGCTTTTTGGCTGCAACCCACTTGTAAAAAGCAATGTAACAGAAAAGCAACTCAAATGCTCTGGACTGACAGCACTTGCTGTGGAGTGCTTAGATGTCTCAATGGTGCAACTGAAAAAGCAACAACCAGGCACATCATCTGCCATTCCCTCTGCTCATGAACCTCACTCAGGATTTGCCAAAGCCATATTAAGAGTTAAAGATGACCTCTTGTCCTATCAGAATTTAGCCCCCATGCTCAGACTGTCTAGAATTTAGTGAGAAGGATGCCTGTCTTTCACAGCCCAGACTGGGACTGTCCACTCATTTCCTGCAGGGCACAGAGCAGGTGTCAGATAGTAACTGCTTTCATTCACCAGCCCTATCCCTCTGTAATTTGCACATTACTGTCACTTCTGCCTCTTCGGCTTCTCGATGTTCACAGCAGTTTTTGCATGCAGATCTGAAGTAGGTTTGCTATCAGAAATCAATATTTTAAGTGATGTTTTCCCCAGAAGATTATTATCATTGTAAAATCAAAATATTTTGCAATTCTTGAAAGCTCAAAGAATATTCTGTGTATGAGCTGACAAGAAACCATAATCAAATTGTCAAGCAATTGCTCCTACTGTGGCAAAGTGAGAATGTTAGATTACATGTGTCAGCATGTGAAGATAAAGACTGCATAGTGAACAGCACGCTGAAGGCTTGATAGGAGATGGGAAGTTTATTGCTGCATGCTGTAACCTATTGTAGACAGTTCTGCTACCTCAGCAGTCCTCAGTTTGCATTAAAAACCTTTATGATCAATATAATGCCTCAGTTCTGTTGTTTGGTAAAGACGTTTTAAATTTTCCACCAACTTTATTTGGTCAATTAAACCAAAGACTAATTGCTAATCCAAAGGGTTAAGTAATAGAAGATGTGGAATGCTGATATACCGACACCACTTGTTTACTGACTCTAATATTATTATCACTGCTCTAATCTCTTCAAACAGGCACCCAAATGCATGCTGCTGTGATTATTTGAGTAAGAAAAATGGCTCATTTATTTGACATACACATTGGCTGCTAGTCTGGGGTTTTAGATGTTTAAAGATTTATGTTCAAATTATTTTTCTCCAATTTTCCTGTCCTTTTGCCTATTCTTCTGTAAACTCTTCCATCTTGGGGTTCTCTATGGCTGATTTGTGCAGTGTATTATCGCTCAGAATGTCTCATCGAAGTGTTTGGTTTTGAGCTTGCGGGCCTTAACCCAAAACCTGCTGAGAACTTGAATCACAGAACTTTAGAGGTTGGAAGGGACCTCCAACCTCCCTGTCAAGGCAGGATCCCCTAGAGTAGTTCACACAGGAACACATCCTGGCAGGTTTGGAATTTCTCCAGAGAAGGAGACTCCACAACCTCTCTGGGCAGCCTGCTCCAGTGCTTTGTCACCCTCACTGTAAAGGAATTTCTCCTCATGTTGGGGTGAAACTTTCTCTGTTTCCATTTGCAGCCCTTGCTGCTTGTCTTATTGCTGCAGACCACCAAAAAGAGATTGGCCCCATCCATTTGACACCCACCCATCAGATATTTATAGACGTTGATGAGAGCGCATTGCAGGCGTCGCGTCAGACTAAATAGCCCCAGGGTTCTTAGTCTGTCTGTCTAGGGGAGACGCTCAAGTCGCCCAGACATCCTCATGGCTCTCTGCTGGCCTCTGCAGCAGGTCCCTGTCTCTCTTGAACTGGGGAGCCCAAAATGGGACACAGTGTTCCACTTGAACTCTCATTAAGGTCAAGCCAGAATTAATAACTCATCACCTGAAGAGATGAGGTTTGTAAGGTGTGTTCTCAAGCAGCCCATTCATTCCTACAGCTTTTTCTCTTGTAGAGGTAGCCTCAGAAAAGAGATATGCAGGAATGAAATTTTAAAAGTTTTTACCTCTGCTGGTCAGGTTGTCATTCAGGCTTGTTATTTAACTGCAGCACTGAAGAAGCATTTAATGTCAGCTAAATCAAATAAATGTGGAAAAGGACACTATTTAGCCACATGACTAGCACAGCTTTCTTTGACTCTGCAGTAGCTTGCAATTCCTTAACAAATTTTAGAAGGGAAAAAAAATAGTAATATATGTCAGGAAGAGGAAAATAAATAGTACACAGTCAGATTTAGGTCACCAAGACTACATGAAACTGGCATTGTATGTTGTATGACTGACAAAGGGCTAGCAGTATGTATGATTACTTTGGTTAGAATAAAAGTACTTGGAAGGATAATCTTTAAAAGCATATGGGAGAAAATACAATGGAGAATCACAAATAAATGAGGACTGGAAGCGTCATAAATTTTTAATGTCGAGAAAAGAAGAAACAAAATGGATAAATTGTGAATATTTAGGATTATTTAGAAATAGGTTTATAATATGTCTGGAGTAAGGGCCTGGAGCATCTTTCCAGCAAGATTAGCATGTGAAAGATTGGGCCATGTGGCTGCAGGTGAAAGATGGGAGGGGCTGAATTTGGGGGCAAGGGTTTTTCCTCTCACTTCCACTAGAAAAGGCTAAGCAGGCAGGCTTGGCTGTGCCTCTGCTTTCCTGTTGGTGATGCAGCAGGTGGACTGTCACATTAATAGCAAAAGGCAAGGTAGATTTAAGCTAGCTCTCTAGATTTGCTTTCCTTTGCTGCTTGTGGAGGTCACATGTATTTATAGCTGAGTCCCGTCCTCATTAGTGCAGGAGGAAGACTACAGGTAAATAATAGGTAACTGGAGAAAATATGCCTTTTCAGGATCTTGAGGGCTTATCAAATGCTAGAGACAGACTTGGAGGAACAGAAAGGCTGAAGCTGTGACTGGTCCAAGATGTGAGTGCCATGCTAGGAAAAAGGAATAATCAGTGCCACTCCAAGCTACTAGTTCTTGTAACTGAGCACTTCAGTGCCTCCTTTCCCCTTAACGTCTCTCCATGAAAGCAATCTGTACCTACAGCCAGCAGCAAGCTATATTCCCTCAATATGAGTGATCTAAGAAAGATATTGTTTCAAGGTGTGGTGAAATGCCATCTCTGCACAGTATTCTAGGCTAATGAAGTTTCAAGTGGAAAATGAAACTGAAGAAAACCTCGTGGGCTGAACGCTTGCTGCTGATTCAAATCCAGTACACACTACTGCTAACACTCTGAAACCTTTGTTTGCCAGCACACTGCAGGTCTTTTCATTAGTCAATTAGTATTCCTTGTCAATCACTGTCTTCTCCCCCTGAAGCCTTATCAACTCCATTCCACTAAGCAAGTGCATCCTTTCGGTGAAGGGATTTGTTGACCATCTTAGTTGACAGCAAAGCAGCTGATCATTTTGTGTGTCACCTGTACCTAAGCAATGGATCCCCACTGGTTACCTCCTTTGTGCTGACATGACAGGAGCTGCAAAGCACAAGAATTAAGTAATAATTATTGTTGCTTTAACTCTTGGGTTGAAACTGCTTACTTGTGGTTTATTTTTTGCGCAGCTCTCCAAACTGCTTAGCTAAAAAGGCATTTACAGTGTTTGTTGTATTGCTGGGAAGGATAGCCTGCCAAGGACTGTTATGATGATGAAATAAATGACAATGGCTGTACCTTGCCAACAGAATATTGGAGCATAACCTTTTCCTTCAGCAGTTTCCACAGTTGCTATCTAGAGGAGGGCCACAAAGATGATCAGAGGGCTGGAGCAGCTCTGCTATAAGGACAAGCTGAGAGAGTTTGGGCTCTTCAGCCTGGAGAAGAGAAACCTTTGAGGAGACCTTATAGTAGCCTTCCAGTATCTGAAGGGGGCCTACAGGAAGGCTGGGGAGGGATCGTTTACAAGGTCATGCAATGACAGGACAAGGGGCAATGGGTTTAAACTGGCAGAGAGGAGATTTAGACTGGATGTTAGAAGGAAGTTCTTTGCAGTAAGGGTGGTGAGGCACCAGGGAGGTTGTGGCTGCTCCCTCCCTGGAGGTGTTCAAGGCCAGGTTGGATGAGGCCTTGAGTGACCTGTACTAGTGGGAGGTGTCCTGCCTATGGCAGGGGGTTGGAACTAGATGATCTTTGAGATCCCTTCCAACCTTACCATTCTATGATTCTGTCTGAATGGAAGATGGGGATAGCGTGGCAGCGAAATACCTTAGATTCAGGATTCTCCCTTGACTGTCTGTCCCTTTTCCTTAGGTGGCCTTAAGAACACATACAGGATTCTTTTTATATATAATATATATATATGTTCCTGCATCTTCCTTTTTTCTTTGGTAATGCACAGAATTTTAGCATTAGAAGAATGTCTTTGTAGCATCATTCAAGGAGGAGTCTTTGTTGTCACACATCTCAATAATTTATCATGTTCCTGATAAGATTCTGAAAGATCAGTAGCTAAGAGTAAGCAGGCTCAGGGAAACAGCCCTTTGATGCTGACATTGTTAATTTTGCTTCAACTGAATTGGTCTTCTGTCAATTACAACTTAAGACACGTAATTGCAAGATCATCGTTTTGGGGAAGTTATTAGTGCCAAATATTGTACAAAATGGTGGTGTATTAATTGAACAGTTTAAACCAGAAACTTCACCTTTTGTTACTAACACAGAAAAGCCTGTAGCCTGAAGACCTTAAAAATATTCATAAATGAGAAGAGTGAGATGCAATTTCTTTTCTAAAATCAGAAAGAGATGGGATAGGTTTGTTGGGTGTTTTTGTCTGTCTGGTTGGGGTTTTGTGGGCTTTTTGTGGCTGTTTTGGAGTGTTGGTTGGTTGGCTGTGTTGCGGTTGTTTTTAATATAACCAAGTCCTTTCATATATCAGATAACTATAACTTCACTTAAATCCTATTTTTAATATTAAAAAAAAAACAAACTGATGGCTTGAGGAACATTCTCATTATTGTTTATATCCTGGGATTAGTGGGAGATAGAAAGCTTGGAAATTTGGCCTAAATGAGGCAATTCTGGATAGGAAATCAGTTTAGCGAGTTAAGATTAGGGATTTGGGAATCTCTAAGACTTCTTGCAGTCTTAGATGCTTCTTGTCCTCTTTCTTTGTTTCTGCATGGGTAGTCTGGTTGCTGAGGTGGCTCTGGGTTTTTGGGAGGTTTGATGGCTTTTTTGGTTGGTCGTTGTGTCCATCCCTGCCTCTGTCATCCTTTCTTTCCCTCCCCCAACTCTATGCAGAGAGCTGTCTCTGTGCTTATGCTTTATTTACAAAGAACTATGGCAGGGGCGCTGTATGGAAGAACAGCATTCCAGCATTGGCTTCTGGACAAGGAAATGCTTGCAGCTGCATGTGATCCTGGCTGCCTTTGGGAATGGTGCATGTTACCTTTTTTCAGTGATGCTTCCTAATTCCCTGTGGCATGCTCCTTACCAGAAGTGACAGAACTGAGTGATCTGTGAAAGTAAAGACTGCAAAAGCTGTGACATTACACTTCAGCACAAAGTTGTTATGAGAACAGCAAAAATGGCTGCTGCATCTTAATGAGTGTCTGCTTCTACCATACTGAAGATGATCAGAGGGCTGGAGCACTACTGCTATGAGGACAGGCTACAAGAGTTTGGGCTCTTCAGCCTGGAGAAGAGAAGGCTTCAAGGAGACTCTATAGTAGCCTTCTAGTATCTGAAGGGGACCTACAGGAAGGCTGGGGAGGGACTATTGACAAGGTCTTGTAATGACAGGACAAGGGGCAATGGGTTTAAACTGGCAGAGGGGAGATTTAGACTGGATGTTAGAAGGAAGTTCTTTCCAGTGAGGGTGGTGAGACACTGGAACAGGTTGCCCGGGGAGGTTGTGGCTGCTCCCTCCCTGGGGGGGTTCAAGGCCAGGTTGGACGAGGCCTTGAGTGACCTGTACTAGTGGGAGGTGTCCCTGCCTATGGCAGGGGGTTGGAACTAGGTGATCTTTGAGGTTCCTTTCAACCTTACCATTCTATGATTCTACATTGGGATTCCTGCTACTGGCTAAAAATCCATTTAGGAGGGAGCAGACAATTGTAGCCGAGGGAGTAAGACTGCACCATTATGGAATATTTCAGGGAATTTAAGGAAATGATTGCCAGGATCAACTCTTTGAAACATTTTGGAGTGTAATGGCAGGGAGACCGTGTAAAAGAGCATTGTTTATTTATTTATATTGGATTGCTTAGATTCTAGTCTAAGGTTCCAGTGGCAGAAGGCAGGATTAACTTCATAGAAATGAATGGTGTTCCAGAAGTAGAAGTAACAAAATCTCACCTTGTGGCTGTGGTGACTTACAGTTCTGCTTTTATAGTTACATTTACCCTAAAATACATATAGAAATACCCAATACATATAGAATCACAGAATTGGCTGGAAGGGACCTCCCAAGGTCATCCAGTCCAACCCCCTCTGCACCAAGCAGAGGCATCCTCAACTAAATGAGGTTGTCCAGAACCCTGTCACCCTCACTTAGCGTATCTCCAGGGATGGGCAACCCACTCCAGTGTTCNTTTTTCAGTGCTGCTTTCTCTGACCTCACCCCATAGTCTATGTTGATAGTGAGGACTGTTCTGGCCCAGGTGCAGAACCCTGCACTTGCTCTCATTGAACCTCATGAGGCGTCAACTGGGCCATCTCTTAAGCTTGTCCAGGTCACTCTGGATGCCATCCTGTCCCTCTGGCATATTGACAGCACTGCTCAACTTGGTGTCAGCTGCAAACTTGTTGATGTTGCACTCAGTGTTAAAAATATGAAACAGTACAGGTCGCAGCACAGACAACACTTGTTGGTGCTCTCCTCGCAGACTTTGAGCCATTGAGCTTCACCCTCTGGATGTGACCATCCAGCCATTTCTTTATCCACTGAACAGTCCACCCACCAAACCTTTATCTCTCCAACTTGGGCAGTAGGATGTTGTGTGGGGCGGTGTCAAAGGCCTTGCAGAAGGCCAGATAGATGGCATCCATAGGTCATGTCTTGTCCACTGACAATATCACCTTACTATAGAAAGCCTCTAGGTTGGTCAGGCAGGGTTTGCCCCTAATAAAGCCATTTTTGTCTCATTTCTGTGAAGCAGCTCTAGTTCTACCTGTAGGTGTAGAAATCTGAGTACAGACAAGCATGTCTGATCAACTTTTACTGCCATCTCCTCAACTACTCACACCAGCTTACTGCCTGAAGGCTGGCTCATAAATCTGCTTCTCTGGGCCACTGCAATCCAAGTCCCTGTTCCAAGAGCACTGATTGCCTGCTAACGTTTCTGGTATGAGGAGAGTGGCAAAGACAGCTATTACAGAGGAAATGGAATCAAGCACAGCTAAGAAAAAAGCTAATTAAAAATGAAGGGGATGAGGAGCGTGGAAGATGTAATGGTCCTGGAAAACATTTTGGTCCTAGAACAAAGGGCATCTTCCAAAAGGATTTCTTAAAAGCTTTGTCAATGTAAGCTCTTTCTAATCTGTAGAGATCTCCTTCTGTTTTGAATATCTGTCACAAAACTGCTGGTCACTGCGTGATTGTTGCCATCTCATCCTGTCCATCTGGATATTTTCTCTGTGTCCAAGTGATGTTGTTTGTTTCAGTAACATAGCTGTCCTATGAATCTCCTGTATCATCTTCTCTAAAACCTCTTCCCCAGTTCTGAACCAGGGTTGGAGCTATCCATTAGGAACTAAACACAATGCAGCTTCATAAACAGGGTGATCAAAGGGCACTTTGTGGTTTCAAGTGCCCACTTTACTAACATGTGACTGTTCTCAAGAGTAACAAAGTCTGCATTTGATTCTTGGTGAACAATTAAAAAACAAGGGTCTAGGCTCTATTGCACTAGGACAAACGCAGAGGAGCACCACAGTAGTTGGTGGTAGTGTTAATGTTTTTTTTGTTGGGGAGCTGACAACAAAATGGTGTTCACTGCATCAAAGATGTGGCTCTCTCAGGCTTGATAATTAGATTTGTCAAGCACTTACTTAACCACCAAAAAGAAATGGAAATAGTGCTTAATAACTTCACAGAAATGCAAGTGAGATTTAGTAATTCCTTAAGATACTGACGTGTTTTGCCATTTTCCAGTTGTTTGTTTGTCCATTTTCTATAGCATTGTTTGCAGCCTCTCATTCTATTTGGGGAAAAACGGGTTAAAAAATGTTGTAATATCTTATAGCATTCTTAGAGTAACAGTTACGGCAATTTAAAAATACCATCATGACAGTCAGTGTATTAAGGTAATTTCAAAACATTACAACAAGATGATAAAAAAAGTAATAAAATCTGTTCTGGTGATCATGGGTGATTTGGCAGCAGCAGAAACCTGGCTTTTCATTGCTGTTAGTGTAACAAGCCTGTTATTAACAGCCCCCTCCCTACTTCACAAACAAAACACAGAAGAGTGGGACACTTAAAATAGTATAACTTCTCGGGTTGGGACACCACTGGCTGAGCCCCCACTGCTGCCATCAGAGCCTGACCTGTCCTCAACTGCCCAGCACTGTGCTATGTTGTCTTACCAAAGAAGGCTGAGGGCAAACAGATGAAGGATATTTTATCCAAAATTATGCAGGAGTCTGTGCCAGAGTTTGAAATGTGCTTGTTGTCCTTCGAGAGCCCAGGCTGTGCTGTGATGCTATTGAGCTGTGCTGCTGGCACGCTTCCTGGCTGAGGCAGCATCCCCACCATTCTGTACACTATTCTGCCTGCCTTCCTGGGACCTGGCTGTCCTCTTTTCCCTGCCAGCTCACTGTAGTTCTCTTGAGTTGGGAAAGAGAAAGAAAAGTAGCTTTTCTACCTTCCATATTTTAGGGACTTCTGTGAGCACAGCAGGTATAGGAGAAGACCTGGAGCTGGCTGAAAGGGAGAGGTTACCATGAGGTTGCCCTGGGATGTTGAGGTGGCACACAGGGCCATACCTTCAACCAAGAGATGGGCCGAGGAAGAATGAGGCCTCCACTCATCCCAGACAAGGAAACAAGGAGACCTCATTGTCACAGCAGTTGCTGACCCGTAAAGGCTGATGGGTTCAAATGTACTTTTGGCCCAGGTGAGTTCCCTTAAAAGCAGTTTATAGAGCCACCTTTGCTCTGACCTCATTTCCCACGAGGGTGTGATGGGGGTGACTATGTGGCAGGGAGAATAGAAGGGGGCCTTTGGCCAAGAAATCTTTGTAAGGGCTTTGACAGCATCCCCAGGAAGTCAGCTGCCTCCTCACTGTGCTGAAGGCTTAACTGCCCCTTCCCCCTGTGCATGCATGCCTCCGGGTTGACGCCAGTGTCTCTGTGCCTCATAGAGTTTAATCTACTAAACAGTTTTAACCTCCCAACTCATTGCTGTCTCTCAGAGGATAAAGATGCTGGCTTTGCCCCTCCCATGTAGGAGGCTGAATGCAGAAGCTCTTGAACGAGTCCTGCCCCAGTACTGCCTGCCAGTGAGGGAGCAGATGTGTAAGCCAAGGGAGTGCATGTCCACAAGAGACTTTCGCTCCTGCAGAGGGAGTAGCAAGGAAGGAGAAACAGGAGCAGCCTGTCAAAGCTTAAAGCATTTAACAGGCGAGTGGGAGTGAATACTGTTTAATTGGAGTTTTACCATGCTTACAGGAGAGATGAATGAGGGAGCAAGGAAAGTATACCACGACATACCCTGGGATGTGGCAGAGAAATGCACTCTCCTTTTTTTTACTGCAGTATTCTGAAAAAGCTCCCACTGGTGCACTCCCTTGTAGCCGAATGCTGTATGACACAGCAACCCCCCTGTCAACAATTTAGGATGGGGGCTGTCTGTGTAAACCAGGCACTACAGACCCCTTCTGTTGTGCTCTGACAAGCTTGCTTTCCTGCAAATCAAACAATGTTTCCATAAAAGTCAGGTGCCTGTTTCTACTTGCAAAGAAGTTGTACCTGTCTGACCTTGTCCTCTTTAATTGTGCGCCCCGTCATGTGTGCCCAGGGGCCTCTGCATCTTTTTCCGCAGGGATTTATTCATGGGGCTTATCTGAGGTTCCTATGGATTTACAGCAAATAACTGAGCAAAGCATTCTCTGAGGATCAGATGACTTTCTCTGACTAGTTACAGATCCCTAGATTTATTCACAATTCAAAAAAAGCGAAAGTTCTTGCTGAAGAAAATGCTCGGATACACTTTTTTCTCATTATACAGTGATAGCAATTAATTATTGCCTTTTCCATAGCCTCTGGTGTAAAGAAGAGATGAACATAGGGCCTGTTTTATCTAATCTTTGCTCTGAGTGACTTGTGTGTGTCCACACCATACAGAGTAGCACAGTGCACAATTCCTTGTGCTGTTGGAAGTGTAGAGAGCCATCTGTATTGGGCAGGGCATTGTCACGTAGAAAAGGTACTTCATGTCAAACCAATGTGTTCCCCTTAGTACTGTGCGGCTGATAGCTTCCAGTTTTGGTATAATTGTCTGAGTTCCCTGTTGTGTAGTATTGATTTGCACTTTAGGGCTTCCATGAGTGACTTTGGTCAGGGATTTTGTGAAGATCCAGCAAAAGTGTTTGAGTTGGCATGGATAGTGCTTATGAGCTAAGAGTATAATGTCCATGCTGCATTAGTATTGACATACCTGATTCTTCGAGGGCTTTGATAACTAACAGAGTGTACTCAAAGTTTGCTGATGATGTGAACCTGGAAGAAGTGGCTGGACACCAGAAGGCTGTTGTGCAATTCAGTGGGACCTGGGCAGGCTGAAGAGTTGTGCGGAGGTGACCCTTGTAAAGTTTAACGATGGCAAGTGCATTAAGAAGATTGTGGTCGGTACATTGAGGGAGATTCTCCTCTCTCTGCTCAGCTTTGGTGAGGCCACGCCTGGAATATTGTGTCCAATTCAACAGGGACAGGGAACAACTGGAGAGAGTCAAACAGGATCAGTAAGGTGATTAGGGAACTGGAATGTCTCTCAGCTTTTCCTCATAAGAGAGACTTGGAAAAGAGATGACTGAAAGGGGATCTTAAAAATTTATATAAATATCTAAAGGATGAAGGCTCTTTTCTGTGGTGCCCAGGGACAGGACAAGGAGCAATAGATACAAACTAGAACACAGGAGGTTTCACTTGAACTTAAGGAAAAACTTGTGTATTGAGGGTGTACTTTAAGGTTGTGGAGTCTTCTCAAGAGATTTCAAAACCCACCTGGATGCATTCCTGTGCAACCTGATCTAGGTGTACCTATGGGGGTTGGACTAGATGAGTTCACTTCCAATCCCTGAAATTCTGTGATTCTGATTCTCTAACTATTAACTGCTTCTTTCATAGCCCAGGTACAATGTATGAGGAGTTTGGATGCCATTTCACAGCACCTCTTAGACAATGATTTAACAAAATATCAGCTCTTGAAATATCTCTATATTTAGCAGCTAGGAATATCTGCTTGGTAGGACACTCATCATTGTATTTGCTAATCAGAAATGTCACTGTCTTCCAGTATATTTTTATATATTGAGGATAAAACATCGTGTATAGTTGAAATCATCATGTCTTTTAGTGTCTGGGAACTGTTGAGTGAGTATACTCCTCTTGATGCCAAAGGGTAAAAGCATATGAATTATATTACCTTGAAATATAGATGTACTAATGCCTCCCAAAGTTTTGGCTTAGGCCTTGAAACTTTTCAGGGAGCATGTGCAAAGCCCCAGATGAGTGTTACAGTCTAGTCTCAGACTGCGTGGAGAGTTTTCCTTAGCAGCAATACAGAGTTGTCTGTGCTCGTCTCAGGATACTGCAGACCTGTCAACACAGTCACTTTTAACCCAAGGTCAGTGAAGTCTGTTTCCCTGCAAGTGGAGGTGCAGGAGGGCTGTTCATGCCATGAGTCAAGTGGAAGCCATAGATTTGTGCTACCTGAGACTACATCTGTCATTATTAACTTGGACCTAATGCTGCAACAATGACAGCCCTGCCCCTGCACCCTACCTTTCCATTTCAGAGTGCAGGCAGAGTGAGTTCATCACGAGTGTGGAAAATCTTTGTATGGACCCACTGCTATGTGAGTGACACAGATGGAAAATTACCTGGTAAGCACCAGAATATGCTCTTTGCTTGGGGTGCTCAGCTGAGATAATGTTGCTTTGGTTCCCTTTTCTGTGCTTGAACAATGGTAAAATGCTAGGCAAGCTGATGTCTTCTGGATTCCATTTAACCCTTCGTGGGCCTGTTCATAGTGAGGACCTTGAAACTCTTTCAAGGAGGAATCTCTCTTAGTGCCTGAGCAGTGACTGTAGCACCCTGCACATTAGATGCCCTAGCCTTAGTCTGGCTGCAGTCCGTGTGCACTGCTGCAGCCTACCTCTTCTCCACAGCCTTGTGACCTACCTTTGAGCTGCTGCAGCACTGTTTGCCCCTGGCTCATGTGCTACTTCAATCTATGTACCTGCAAACCCCATAATGAGGCCTGACAGATCTCATGGGAAGTGATGGCTGTTGGTAAGAGACTTGCTTCTGACTGCCCACCTCATCTTTGCTGATGGTTGACTGTAGCTCTTAGCTGAAAGCAGGGGAAGCAATGATATACACGTGTAAAGATTATGTGGTGGCAGCACCTGCCCCTGATGGACATGTGCTGCACTCAGTGGAAGCAGCAGTAGCCTACTGGGAATTTGATCAGATGCTGATGAAACCAACATAGTTACAGTGGAAGAGGTGTTGGAGGTAGGCAACCTGGTGCACTGGCAAGGATGCTCAGGATGGCATGCTCACCTCCCTCCCTGGCCACTGGAGAGAGACATTCCCTTTCCCTTTTCTCTTTGTCCTTTTGTTGTACACTTTTTTCCCACCAAAATAATTTTAACCATTAGAGTCAATATGTGCCATTAGCTGTAGACCCTACTAATAAATCTTTGTGCCCGTGAGCCTGTCTCAACATTCTTTGCGCTACAATTAGCATGTTGAGACCCAGTATCAGCTGGAGTCTTTGGTTGTGATAGTAATTCAGTAATACAATATCAAAGAGCTCATTTGTAAAGGCTGTCAGCTGTTACTGTAGCGCTGTATAACCTCTTCTAGAAGGATGTGAGACCTGAGAATTTTACAAATAGACTGAGGAGGAAAAACTACATCTCGTATTCAATTATAGCTGGGATGTTTGGCAAGTACATGCTTCAGAGCAATAAACCTTCAGCATCCATGTGACTATGCACAGCAGGTCACTCAGTTGGTCTGCCTGGATTTAGATGAGAAAGGAGATTGTTGTCAGTAATCCAAAGATTGCTCTGTGGACCAGGTTTTTAAAAGAAAATTTGTCATCCACAATACAAGCTCATCCTCAGTTTAGGCACCAAAACAAAGCAATCCTATTCCACCAAAGGGCTCAGTAGCAGGGAAGTCTGTGTATGTGTGCGTGCAGGGTCCTGATCTCTGTGGCACTGCCAGAGCAGCAGCGGGGAGCTGCTTCTGTGGATCTAGCAGTCATGAAAGTGTCTAAATATGACCTTGGCATATTGAAAATCTGTCTGCAACTGAGGGTGCTGAGCCCTTGAAAATAACCCCCTGGGCTATTCTGAAAGCCTAGTCTTGCGTCTGTTTGATCAGAAAGTGCTGGGAGCGAGCTCTTGCTATGCAGATTTGCATTCCTTGTTGAATTAGTTTGGAATTGGTTATTGCATTCTGTAACTACACGATGTATGTTGTTAAAAGCATAAATAATCTGGGGGAGTAAGATACTTATAGTACATTAACACACTATCATAAAGCTCTGTATTTTACATCATCCGCTCTTTGCTTTGTAGCCTGTACCTTTTTCACAGCATGCAATAATCCAGTTGATTTTTAAAGTGCTGGGAGAAACTTTACTCCCTGACAGTGGAGCAGTTTTTACTAATACAGTGGTTGTTCTATGATATTCACTTAGTCTGGCTTCAGAGATTAAGTTTAAGAGATGATTGGATAGAAGTAGGTTGCATCTGAGAGTGTTTATATGCCCACTCTCCTCGCACCTCTGCAGTCCCCACTACCTTCCTGGTGATGATCAAAGAGCTCTGCTCAAAACTCCCTTTCAGCTTAAAGAGGTTGGGAGGTCACTGCAGAACCCAAAGGTTCTCTGTGGCAGTGTGTAGTCTGTTTTTGCCCAGTTTGTTGTATTTCATTTAGTTTGTTACTTCCTTTGTAAGAAAACAAGTTCTAGGATGTTGTGAGTTCCTGAGAACGCAAATGCACGCAGAGAACCTAATAGCTTTGCTTGATTGTACCAATGACAATGATGAGCCTGGCAATCAATTCTTTAAGCATTTCCAGAATGAAAAGTCACTTATGCAGACAGTGGGTTTGTACCACAAATACAGGCAGTAAAACACTCAGTGATCCTCTGGCTGAAAGACTTCAACCCATATATGGAGCTGTGGTTATTATTGATGATACACTTTACCCATCATTATAAATAATTTGTGGTTTTGCTAAAACAGTGCTTTGACTCATTGCAAACCATAGCACACTTTGGATATGTACTTTCAAGACTTCAGCTGTAATCTTTAAAAACTTTTAATTTAGTTCTGTAGATTCTTATAATTATGTTGATAAATGATTTGGATATCAACTGTCACAGCTGATGTGCTGTACATGACTTCTCAGATTCTATTGCGCTGTTGAATAATTTGCCTGACTTATAGCCAGTACTGTGATTGAGCAAAACTTCCTGCTATGCTGTCTCTGATTTGCAGTAGGACAAACACTGGGAGTCAAATTCTCTTCTGGCAGAGCTTTGACCTCACTGGGTTTATCTTAATGAAGAATATCATACTCTCTATGTAGGACTCAATTAAAATGTTCACATTTTTGATCTGTGGATATTCATTAACCTAAGGGAATATCCTAAACTTGTCCTATGGTGAACCTTTTAATACCTGTAGAAATAGGAATATTGAGAGTGTGACATTTGTCTGTTAAATAATTTTTTTACCCTTCTTGATGCCTGTGGTTCAAACATCAGGTCACCCAGCTTAAACAGCAATAACCTCCATCCATTAAATCCAAAGGTTTTTTTCTTTTGTAGTCTTCTTTCACCCATAACATGTATTTCTGGGTGAAAGACATCTTTGTGTATCTGGGGACAACATAAGCTAGCCACAAAGTTATGAGTAGTCTTTCTTACTTTGTGAAATGTTTTTGTTGCAGAGAATAGAAAAAAACACTGTCCCCTATTTCTGTAGCTGCTTATTCAAGAGGGAAGACTTTAAGAATGTGCAGTAAAAGGGGAGTAACTTGGTTATTAGCAGCATGCCTGGTCCTGCCTAGCACCTCAGGTCCTTCACAAATCCTGGTCACTACTGTTAACTCTGTGTTACAGGAAGGAATATGAGTGACAGAGGTTATGACTCTGTCATTTAGTTATGACTTCGTAAATAAGTAAATTTTGATCTTTGGATGTCTCAATTTTGCTGTAAGTGATGGAAAAATAGCCTCTTCCAGAAAACTCCATGGGCTTTTATGCTCTCTCCTGCATCTTCTGCATTTCTAGGTCTTGGATTACTGTTTCTAAGTAAATATCTATTTGGTAGGTGGTTTGGGTGCGTTTTTTTAGGCTATTGTTACTGGGTTGTACTTGAAAAAATTCTGTTCTTGTGGGGTTTGTAGAAGGATAGGAAAAGACTTCATCTTAGTTTTCAGGAAGTAAAATACAATAAAGAACAAAACCAGAAAAAACTACCCAACCAACAACAACAAAAAAAAAACAACCCACCACCCAAAAAGCAAATTACAAAACCCAACAGCAAAAAATCAACTTGGATTTGGTGTTTTACAAAGAAAAGAGTCAGATCATATTGTGGGTTTGATATTGACATCCGCCAGGCACTTGTGGAAGGCAGGGAAACTCCTGGAGTGCAGTGTGAATTTTTAAAACTTTTAAAAATTCTAATTCTTGCTTCCCCAGTCTTTCTTTTCCTGAATGGTCACAATAAATTTGGGAAAAAAATCTGCCATGACTATTAGAGTGTGTTTTGTTTGACATATGGCATTGTTCCAATTTTCTTTTTGTTAAAAATAAGAGTTTTTTTATGTAGCAAAAGCAGTATTTATTTTATGACAAATTAAGTTTCAGCTTAATTTCAGATAAGACTGACAAATGCTTGAAGCAAGTGTATCCTGATTTGCTTTCACTATTGGCAAAAAAAGAGAGGAAAAAAAAAAAGCTCTCTGCAGTTATTCTGCTCCTGGGGAGTAAGCTTGAGGAATGAGAAGTTCTGTGAACACCTGCAGCAACACTTGGTGTTTCTCACATACTCAGTTAAGCAGCCATACAAAGTCCTTTTGCATAGAGATGTGTCCTCCAGTGAACTACACAAGAAGTATAGCTATCCTCCAATAATGAGATAGGGTGTTTCTCCAGAAGGGATTTAGTGTGCAACATACCTGCTTTATAGAGATGAGCTCTTGTCACGTCTACATGTGTGGTTCTGTGCAGCATGCTAATGAGTACAGAGTGGCTTGTGAAATGCTCTCTCTCAAGCTGGTTCCTCAAGTGCCAGCTTTGTGAAGGCTCTTGGACTTCTGTCTTTCATTTAGGCACTTGTCTGTTAAAGACATGTGGCCATATGGAGATAGTTATAGGGAAATAGTAGCTATCACAGAAACTTTGAATTGTAAAAGACCCCCAGAATCACCAAGTCCACCCAACAAACCTACTCTACAAGGTTCACCCTAAACCATATCCCCAAGCACCACATCCAAATTACTTTTAAACACATTCAGGGTTGGTTGTGTGCCCAGACACCACCTCCTTGGGCAGCCCATTCCAATGTCTGACCACTCTTTCTATGAAAAAAATTTCTTAATATCTAGTCTAAACCTACCCAGTTGCAGCTTGAAGCCATTCCTTCTTGTTCTATCACTATTTACCTGTGAGAAGAGAGCAGTACCAACCTCTCCACAAGGTCCTTTAAGGTAGCTGTAGACAGCGATGAGGTCCCCCCTCAGCCTCCTCTTTTTCAAACTAAACATCTATATAAAATATGCATCTATAAAGATTTTCTACAAGTGAGCTGTCTCAGAACCTGGGCTGACTAGTTCACCTCTAATCTATTAAATAAAAGCAAGCTGTTATTTTAAAATTATTATTGCTTTGTTTTGTGAGAAATAGTTAAGATTTAGATGATTTATAGCACCTACTTTAAAATAGGCAAAATAGATCCTGTCTGTGAATTCATAGAGTTAAACTGCATTTAACAAGGCATCTTCTATTAAAGTCATGGGTTGATGTCTGGAAAGAAAAAAAGGCAGCAGGAGTGTAATGGAAAACAAAATAAATCAAACAAATGCAAACTGAATCTTAGCTATGAATCTGACCTTAGGCAATTTGGCACCAGTTTGCACCCTTGGAGAGCAGCTGCATTGCAGAGGAGCTGCTCTCTGATGGGAGGGTGGCTTTACAAGGCTGTTCAAGGCTCTGCTGCAGTACTCTGCCAAATGAGTTTCTTCTGACCAGGGACAGGTGCTGAATCATGTCTCTTTTGGTTCAAACAGAAGCCATCTGCTTCTGTACCAGCAGTGTCCTTTCCTGGTGGAGATGTTTGCCTCTCCTCTGTGATGGAGATGCAGGATTGTGATTCTGGACCTAAGAAGAGGGATCGATGACTGGGCAGTGAGTGAATCTAATCCTGTATCCTAAGTAACTTAATTTTTTGGGTTAGCACAGTGCAGTTGTCACTGCTTTCACTAATAATCTCAATTGAGATGATTCTAGAGCCACTGGCATGGTATCTAAACCTTTCATAGAATGACTTAAATTTAACCAGCATCACAAGGTCGTATACATGTATGAATTTGAGCAATAAGCAATGGGTTGAGAGCAACAGGATGATAAAGTCAGGCTTAGAGTAAAGGAGGAGAAATCCCACCTGCTTGGGAGACATGCAGCTCCCAAAAAGGGTGAAGTATCTTATGTTCAGTTCTCAGAGCTAATAAAGTGTAGTAAGCCTGCAAAACATAGGTTCTGTTTGTGGCTTCATGTTTGGCATTGCCCTTCTTTAGTTAAAGATGTGAACAAGACTGAGGCTCAGACACTCTCGTGACTGCAGTTTTAAACTGGACCAGGGCATTGTTGGGAAGTGGATGACTGTGGCCTGAAATAAATGGCTGGTCCCAGACTCCCTGGAGCAGATTGCTTTCCTTGGACAGTGTGGGACAGCAGCACACTAAGTTTCAAATACTGACAAATATTTTTGGAGTGTTGCTAGCTGTGTTAAAACTGCAGATGCTTACAGTAGCTTCATTTACCTGCAGTTTCCTGTGGCTGTTATTTGTTGCCATCACTTTCCTATAACTCAGCAAGTCTTTGCCTTGAAAATGGTATGCAGAAATAATATTGACAAAAAGAGAGAGAATGGATTGAATATATAGATATAGATATAAACATTTATGCAACCTGCATTAGCTATTGCTGTAGAACATGCCAATTAAGCTAATCTGCATTGATAACTGCTATACAATCACTGGAAAATATTGCAGAACGGTGACTCAGTCTACAAAGAGCACTAAAGAGCAAATGCAGGAGAATATTCTGGTAGAGGAAAGTATATGCTTAGTTTTAAGCATGCCTAAGCATTCTCTCTGAATAGTTTAGGACTTACATACAAATCTAAATGCTTTACTAAATTATGACCTAAAGCTCACCTGCTACTTGGAGATGATAATAATAAAAATGAGAAGTGCATTCAGTAAGAAAATATTTTAAAATAATAAAAACAACAATGAAATGTCAGTGCTGGATATGTTCCTGGGATTAGTGAAAGGTCACTGCCCTTGCCCATCCAATTGTTAATCCAGAAGGAGTTCCATGAATTTTGGTTGTCACCCACTTCTTCCAGATGAGGAGTAAACTTGTACCTCATGGCCTGTGGAGTCTCAGCTACCCTTTGCCTTGTAGAGTTACAGAGGGATTCTTCCACTCTGGGAAACAACAGGTTGAATCCTGAACTATTTACAACCAGGTTAAATCTGACATTTTGCCAACCTGAACAACAACTGATATCTGTCCTAGGGTGTGAATAATATATAAATATTTCACTTATTTATAGAAAAGGTGCTATTCTGACTTGATGCAAACCAGCTTTTCTATATTTTATACATAAATAAAACTTAAGTTTGAAAAACTTTCTGACAGTAGGGAAAGAAAGAGTAAGTTCTCTTAACTCAGTTCTGGATACTAGGTGAAAATGTCTGGAAAATGTTTTGAGACAGAAGCCTTGTACTGGTATCCTAACCTTCCATAAATATTTTTTTTTCCCCCATGAAGCATTCAATAGCAAGAAAATTCTGGCTGAAATAAGTAAAAAAAAAATATAGAAAAAAAAATGTCAACCTGAGCAGAGTGCCTGCCAGAAATATTTAAAGCAGATATTGACTGAGATACCATCTTACAGTCTTGGCAGCTAGACAACTTTTACACTGAACAGGGAAAGCCAAAAGGCTAAATCCTCCAAAGAGGAGGGTGTTCGAAAACCTGCCCAGGCTCATGACCCAAGAGCAATCTCTTCAGAGTACTTCTGAGTGAAATAGTCTATTATTGATTCACCAGGCTTTCCTGCTTTCCTTGTCTTTAGCTTCCTCCGTTGTCCCTCAGTCATTTGGGGCTTTTCAGGAAATCTCAGAGAGGAAGTACCTAATCTCTTACTTTACAATTTCTATTATTCCCAGCTAGAATACCTTGTTAAATTGTTAAGAAGTTTGGGAACACAGGAGTAATTTAAGGATGAAGAATGTTGTATGAGTGGTGTGTATATAAAGGATGTGATTTTATGTATTTATATGTAACTGCAGTGTTCTTACAATTCAAAATGCTGTCAAATGCACTATTAGGGATGAATGGCAATGAAACCAGAGAATTCTGAATGGCAGAAGTTCATGGTTAAGGTTACTCCAGCCAACTTCTGTGCTGTTCTTGTTAGTCAGCATACAAACAGCCTTTTGATTACTTGAGGAGATGAACCTGAAAGAAGCAGCAGTTCGATTCTAATGTGCAAGAGTATTGTTGTCTTGTAAGGAGCTCATTGCAAGTTTGCCTAAAGCATAAAGTTAGGTTTTCATCTAAGACAAATTGATCCCTTGCCTTCCAAAAGCAGTGGGCTGTGCCACTTGTTATTGGAGTAATCTAAGTCAATTCTTAGGAAGAAATATCAGATTAATACAGCTAGTGCTAGTGCCAATGGATTCTCAGCTAGGATGCGTTTTGTTTTGTGGGGGTTGGCGGGTTTGGGTTTTGTTTTGTTCTGCTGTTGTTTGGGTTTGCTGTCTGTTTCATTTGGTTTGGTTTTGTTTTATTTTCAAAGAACAGCTCTACTCATTGAGGATTTTATTCACCAAAGTCAGTCAGAGCTGTAGCTCTTGCTAAGCTTTTTAGGAGCAAGCAAACACCTTTTCTGGAATCAAGAGAAATGAGACTTGTATTTTTAAACCACGTGACAAATCCTTTTCTCTTTTGTGAAGGACAGAGTTTACAAATAGCAAGCACAGAATGCACGTGGGAAAAGTGAAATGGAAGGAAGAATTGGAGAAGTCTGAGAGAGATGGCTGGGGGAGGAATGCAGTCAAGTTTGTAATGTTCTTTCTGGTTGTGTTCAGATTTGATATCCATTCAGGCTGTTTAAGAGTTCAGATAGTGTATAGCTGCTTATTAGTGTTGGCTTCAGGAGAGAAGATATTTTTGGTATTTCTGTTATTATACGTGTTTCTGGAGCAGGAATACATAACAGTTTAGATTTAAGTTTCAGTTTAAATTGACTCCACAAAACAAGCCACAAGACTTCCGCTAAAACTGGTTGTGTGTATCTAAGCTTCCATCTGTAACAGTGCATTTTTGCCAAGTGTGGATGATGCTGAGTGGTTGAGGTCAAGGCACAGTTCTATGAGAGCCTAGCTCGGGGCAGCTCTGCCTAGGGCCATTCCAAGACGCCAATCCCATTCTTTCTAAGTCATGGTACTTTTTCATCCCACCTCTTCTTACAGGACTATTCTTCATTAAGCATGTGAAACATCGTAGTATTTTAACACTTTGGGCTGTTTGTTCATGGTTGATGCTAAGAGGACAACACATTAAAGAATATAGGAACATTTCTGTCCAGCCAACTTTAGACTGTACAGTCCTTTAGACTACAAAGTTTTCTGACTTAGCAGGTGGCAAAAAAGCCACATTGTCTAAACACTGTGACTCTATGGGTGTAGGCTTCTTTTTTACTTAAATGTTGAGTATGAATATCTATACTGGGGTATAATATGTAGGATGATAAATCCACTTAATTTACAATAGTACTAGCTCTTGATAACACTATCTACTTGACTCTAACAGACTTAAGATCTTTGGTCCATGGACTATATTATTGAAAAGTAAGATAAATAATGTGTTTGGGTTCAGTCCTTAAAGAGAAAAGGCTCATTAGATTTACTGCAGCAGATCTTCTTTAAAGTTCTATCATTTAGTAAACTCCTTAAAAAGGATCCTCAGGGCTCTATATTGGGACCACTTCTTTTTAACGTCTTTATTGATGACCTTGATTCAGGCATAGAGAGTGTCATCAGTAAGTTTGCAGATGACATCAAGTTAGGTGACAATGTTGATTTGAATGAGGGTAGAGAGGCTCTTCAGAGAGACTTGTATAGGCTAAATTAATGGGCCAGCATAAATTGGATGAGTTTCAACAAGGCCAAATGCCAGGTCCTGCATTTGGGTCACAACAACCCCAAGCAACACTACAGGCTTGGGGCAGTGTGGCTGGAGAGCTGCCTGGCAGAAAGGGATCTGGGGGTTGTAATAGACAGGAGCTGAATATGAGCCAGCAGTGTGCCCAGGCAGCCAAGAAGTCCAGTGGCATCCTGGCTTGTGTTAAAAATGCTGTGGCCAGCAGGAGTAAGGAGGTGCTTGTCCCACTCAGCTTTGAGGCCACACGTCAAGTATTGTGTTAAGTTTTGGGCACCACAATATGAGAGAGATGTGGAGGTGCTGGAGCAGGTCCAGAGGAGTGCAGCAAAGCTGGGGAAGGGCCTAGAGAGTAAATCTTACAAGAAGCAACTGGAGGAGCTGGGGATGGTTAGTTTGAAAAAGAGGAGGCTGAGGGGAAACCTCATGGCTGTTTACAACTACCTGAAGGGACATTGTGGAGAGGCTGCTGCTGGTCTCACAGGTAATTGGAGACAGAACAAGGGGGAATGGCCTCAAGCTGAGCCTGTATAGGTTTAGATTAGACATTAGGAAAAAGTTTTTCATGGAGAAGAGTGGTCAGGCACTAGAATGAGCTGCCCAGGGAGGTGGTGGAGTCACCAACCCTGGATGTATTTAAGGGTCATTTGGATGTGATGCTTAGGGATATGGTTTAAAGTGAATCTTGTAGAGTAGGGTTATAGGTTGAACTTGGTGATCCTGAGGGTCTTTTCTAACCTGCCTGTTTCTGTGATTCTGTGATAGGAAACTCTTCAGAATGATTTCCTGAATGTAATATAGCAAGTCAATTATATATATATATATTTTTTTTTTTGGAGGGTGTGTGTGTGATTTGCTACTAGCTGCTTATTGATCTCTGATGAAAAAGTATTATGCAAAGAAATTTATGAGCCCATAACATTGATGGCAGTAGTGCTAAAAAAGGATTTGCATGCAGGTGTAGCTACTGCTTACGTTCCCAGCAGAAAGATGATATTGCTTCACTCCAGATGATTGGAAGTGAGAAATAGTGCTCCACTTTTTAGATTCATGACTTTGGAGCGTGTATGTCTATAGCTGCTTACATGCATATGGTATGGTAGGTTAGAAATTCTCTGCTCTTTCATTCATGGTAACTGTCATATGAATCATGGGTAGATCAGGCCAGGCAGTTCAGATTGTATGGAAAGTGTTTTGGGAGTATCAGAGAATGCCCCCCTGTCTGTCAGGCTTCCCATACTTGTTCTGCTGGGGCCTTATCTCCAGTGTGCTGTGTCCTCTCTTAGTTTTTCAGAGATGGACACAGTTGATAGCTGTAGTTTATTCTGGAGTTGGAGGTACCACGAGTTGAGTTCTGGATTAGGCTGTTATCCCAGAGTATTTGAGTTGGTGCTGATGGCAAACAGGGATTAGCTGTTGGATACAAGTGTAGGAGCTCAGGGTACTTCAGGAGCTCCCCACAAGCATGGATGACAAGAGATAGCCCAGGCCTTTCTGCAGAGACCTCTGTTCACTGGCTGTAAAAACAAACCAAACACCTGATGAGCAGGAACTACTGCTGGTTGAGGTTTGTGGTTTAAAGTAATGTGAAAATCTGTGACTTGGTATAACCTTGTATCGTAACCTCCAGCCTTGAGGTGTTGATCATCCTCACAGTGCATTAAACAGTCAATTTTATCTGTGCATCAATCTCTCAAAAAGATGGGAAAAACAGCATCACAGTAAGACAGCTCTACATAATAATTAATATGCAGTATTAAATCTCTCATAAGCAGACAGTAAGGAAAAGAAAGCTCAATCATTACATTGGCTTTAATTTGCTGAGGGAAACAGCCTTCACACCTGAGCCACAGTCACAGCTTGGGTTTCTCTCAATTAAATCCATGCTTGTCTAAAGCAATGAGGGTTTGGAGGACGAGATCAGGGCACATGCTAATGAAATTCCCTGCAGTACAAGGGCATTACGCAGAAACTATTACAAGGCAGAGACCACATAATCTGTATTTAAAATTCCCTGTAAAGCAATGAATGTAAGAGATTAGTGAACATTTGATGTAGACTGTGTTATTAATAACCAGAATTGTTTTGTCAAAGTAAAAATTCTGAAAGTATAAAAGTACATTTGTGACACTTCTGAGGACTGAGGAAAAATGGGGATGTTTATCTTTTAAAATACTTGTAAAATATGGATATTTTCAGGTTAAAGCATTAAAAATAGTTTGTTCCACATGATGTTGTCACTCAAGCGCTTATCATAAGAGATATATTTTTACACCTACCCTTTTGGAGTCTAATGCAATAACAAAACCCTGCTGCTTACTCCTACCCAGAGCCATTTTGAATCCTTTGCTTTATACACTATGTTGTTGGCCAAATCAAACTACAGCATTATGATCTACTGCTATACTGCTCTGCTAATTAGGTTTTCTTGCCAGACTGTTAGAATTTCTGGCACTATTACCTAACTCACGGAGAATCTCCAAGTTGTGGCTTTCAGGAAGTTGCTGACAGTTACTATTACTGATTGTTTATCTTTCACTGCAAACCACGCCTTGGAAAAATGATGAGAAGTGCATTCAAAAGGACTTTGAGGTCTGCATAAGCAACCACGGAATGTTCTTTAATTTCTTTTCTTGTCTATGGTGAAAGATTTTTGAGGAACTTTTTCAAGGTTTCTCATCTATGTACACTAATATCCCTACTAAATGGTTCTTCACCATATGCCTGCACATTTGCACGTTCCTCTTGTAAATCTTCCTACAATAAATAGATTTTGAACTGTTTCAAGTCATCCCTAGCTAACTTATTTTTCCCATGCTGTAGTGCATTGTTTGTCTTCTGTCTGCAGCTCTAACCTTAAGAGAACTTTGTGAAAGAAATCTTGAGTAGTTAAGAAGTGCATTAAAGCTAATGGGAATGCTTTCATTGGCTTCCAAAATATTAATTCTGAGTCGGTTTGAGGTTTGGTTTGGTGTGTGGTTTTTTTTTTTTTGTTTTTTTTTTTTTCAGCCAAAGTCATGATCTGATGTTTGGCTTGAGGAGGGCAATACATTACAAATTTGCAGTTCTAGGAATCTTGACCAGCTTCACTCCAAGAAATACACTACAGTCAGATAGCTGTAACTGACTGGAAACAGAATACCCATTTTCAGAATTTGTTTCTGTGAAAAATACTGAAAAAAAAACATTAGACAGGAAAAGAGTGTAAGAAGTCAATCAGCTTATCTCTTCCCTTCTGTGCTATCTCTGAGTTTCTTTTGAATCCGTGTGATTTTATATGGGGGGCCCCGATGACCTATTTCTTTCTGTCAAAGTACAGGCATTATTGACAGGTATTCAGCTATTCTTATCATAGTCTTATTTTGATCCAACTTGTGTTTATGTCACATTTCTCCTTGCATTCTTTTTCTTCACTCAATTTAGACATATGACAAATCTTCCTAGGTCAGCCTAGTTACTGGAGTCCTGTCTGTAAACTGGATTTCAAAATGAGCTGAGTTTGAGATAGGAAGCAAATCCCTTAAGAAAGGATTAAAGAAAACCACCAGCCAACCAAAACCACCACCACCACCACACCTCACAAACCCAGGTAATTAAAAATGCCACCACCATGTGTTGGTAGCCACTTATGATTTCAGACTTGCTGAGGTACTTCTGCCATGCTCAGTGCTTAACTAGGCTGTTTAGGGATTTGATTTATAATGACTTAAATTACCAGTTGAGAGTTGTTTTTTTAATGCTTTGGAGTGGATTTTTTGCTTGGGTTTTCTCAACTGCTTTCTGAGTTGATGTTCGTGTTTTGGTTTCTCTCTAATTTTTTTAGAAGTTTTTATTATTACTACTATTTTTATTGTATTTTAATCCTCCCCCCACCCCGACCTTGTCTAGTGTGTATACTCTGGTCATCAAGAAATGGACTATGAAATCTGTGCTTATGGTACTTTGTTTGCATATAAAGCTCAAAGTAACAGTGGTGTCTCATGAGGAGGAGCATTGGTGCCAACTCCTGACTCCACAAAGGGCAACATGTTTAAATGTTTTGTGAGCACCAATTTGATTGGAGCTATGACCACTTCTCAGAGAAGCTTGTTCCAGTGTTTGACCACTCTCTTAGTGCAGAACTTTTTCCTCATATCTGATCTGATCTTTCCTTGTGGTGGCTTGGCCCTGACTAGTCGCCAGATGCTCACCAAGAGCTCTTTCACTTCCCCTCCTCAGCTGCACAGGGGAGAGGAAATATAACAAAAGTCTCATGGGTCAGGTAAGGGCAGGGAGATCACTCAGCAATCATTGTCATGAGCAAAACAGACAACTTGTGGGGAAAAAAAAAATCATTTATTGCCAATCAAACCAGAATAGGATAATGAGAAATAAAAGCTAAATCTTAAAAACATCTTCTCTTTACTCCCAATTTTCTCTACCTTCTCCATCCTGTTGATGCAGGGAGAGGGGAATGGAGATTGCAGTCAGTAGACCACACATTGTCTCTGCCACTCCTCCCTCCTCAGGGGTGAGGAATACTCACACTCTTTCCCTGCTCCAGAATGGGCCTCTGTCTTCATAAGGCCATAGGTCTTGCCAAGATCCTTCTCCAGCACGACATCCTACAGGGTCACTGTCTCCTTTGGGTAGATCCACCTGCTTCAGCATGGGGTCCTCCATCTGCTCTACCATTAACTTCCCTGGGCTGGAGCACAATTTACCTCTCCGTGCTCCTCACCATGGCCTGCAGGGGAGTCCTCTTTTACTGACCTTGGTATCTGCTGGGTTGTTTCCCTTACATTTTCACTCTTCCCTCTGGCTGCAGTTTCTATTGTGCAATTTATCCTCATCCTTAAATGTGTTATCCCAGAGGCACTACTAACGTCAGTGTGGGCTTGGCCTTGGCCAGCAGTGAGCACTGCTTGGAGCCAGCTGTCATTGGGTCTGTTGGACACAGGGGAGACTTCTGGCAGCTCCTCACCAAAGTCACCCTTGTAGCCCTCTGCTACCAAAACCTCTCCATAAAAACTCTGATACAGCCTTAACCCATTCACCTGTATCCTATGACTGTATGCCATAGAGATCAGCCCTTCCTCACTTGTGCTCAAGCTGACACTCTAATGGCTCTGGGAATTCTGAGACTGAATATGACAGTAACCAACACCCAACTCTGCAGATTTAGATATGCAAAGGTAAGCAGGGCAAGAGATGTGAGAAAACTGGCAGAAAAAAGAGAACATTGCTATTTTGTTTGTTTGTTTAATTATCAAAGGGTATAACACTGGTAGTGTAAATCGACTTAATTATAGTTAAAAAGCAAAAAATATATTCACTCCTTTTCACCCCAAACTACAAAATAAGATTCAGCAGTACAGTCTCTCAAAATCAGAAGATGAAAAAACTAAAAAGGGGGGATGGCTCTGCTAAGGATTTTGCTGTTGTGTATAAATCCAGACAAGGATCACCCCCCCACACCCTCGACACACACACACATATCAGACACTAAAAATTGTCCTAGAAATAGAACACTACTAATGTAATATTTAGGCAAACTAGCAGTATGGCTGCAACTCTAAGTAGTATGAGTGGTCACAACAAAAGGACAGAAAAATGCAGAGTATTGTGACAAATGCAAAATGTTTCCTTGCCAGAATGTAACACAAGGTATTTGTTAAGTTTTTATCGTACTCTCTTTTCCCTTATGATGCATAAATGTTGTGATAATGCAAATAACTTTTCGTTACTTCACTCTGATCAGAATTATCTGCAAGGGGATCTAAGAGATGGAAGTGATGCCTGTAGCCACTCTGATCCAGGTTTCATTGACAGCACCCAACCACGACAGACACACCAAATGAGTCTGGGAGCAAGGAATTAGTAAGAAATGATACTGTGGTTGCATAAATGGGGGGATCGAGCTATGAGTGTGCTGAAGCAATAGGAGCTTTAATGAGTTAAGGGTCTGAAGGGGAACCTGGTAATGACATATGTGAATAACTTAAGATTTTTAAAAGCTGTCCTAGATGTATGTAAGATATATTAAGAAAGGAGACAAGAACTTGAAGGAAAGGAAATAATTTTAAGTTGCCCAGTTAATAAAAGAAGGATGATGTATTTTGTTTTATTTACTAAAATTTAAAGCATGACTGACTACTTTTTAAGATTTGTGTTCATTTTTTGTTGGTTTGGTTTTTGGGGGTTTTTTTGGTTTTGTTTTTGTTTTTTTTGCTGAAGTAAATGATGTCTGAAGATGGCTTTTCATATTATGCCAAATAAAGCTCATCTCTTGGGGACAGGAGAAAAGCAAACTAAAAAGTTTAAAAGTAGCTAAACTTTAGTTTCCAAAATGTGAATTGCTTCCTTTTTTTTCCTTTTTGTTTTTTGTTTGAGAGATTGCAAGGACAACTGTCTTCCAACCTTTCTCCTTCTGTAAAAGAAATCCAAGAAGAGGGCATGTAAGCTGGTAATTAAGTCTGTTTCACACTGTGTGGTTCAAAATGCAAAGCTAAAGCAAAACAGAGAGAGAAGATCCCACTGCTGCACCTATTGAGCTGCAGAGAATTAGATTCTTTTTGAGCCTCCTGTTATCTCAAAGGAAGGACTGCTTCACAGGAAAACCTGCATAAAGTTCCAATAATTACAAATGCTCAGTGATTTATAAGTAAGTTCTTATAGTGAGACTAAGGCATCCTCAAAACAAACTGTAGTTTAGGGATGGAAAGCAGTCCTTGTGCTCACTGCCATGTTACAAATGTTTGTGACAGGCAGTTAGAAAGGGAAGGTTCAAGGTGAATTAACTCACAGTATCATCAAATGAGACTTTTAAGTCTTAAATGTGATGTCAAAGTGTATTAGCCTAAAGTAAAACCTGAACATATACCCCTCCAATCCAAATGTCAAACCCCCAAACAGCTTTTTCTCCAGAACAAAGCAACAACAACCCCTTCTCCCCCCCCCCACACACACAAATTGGATATCTAAGTTTCTGTATCTGTGTAATGTTTCCTAGAACTTTCCCAAGGCTCCCTCAATGAGGAGCAGGAATGAAAAGGATATAAAGAAATCTCATTTGTGAAGCAATACTGAGCAAAAATTTTTCCCCCCTGTTTCTAACAAAGCAACTGCATTCTGACAGGAGTATTTGCTCTGAAAGCAGCTGTAGAAAGTGACAGAGATAATGAACTTGTTGTGTAGGTCCCAATAAGGCACTGGTGGTGATGTAATAATAAGCTCACAAAATAAGCTTATAAAGAGTGGCATAGGCAGGTAAAAACTTCAGTAATGATCATTCTAGAGTCTCTAAGTATTACTGGAAATGCCTAAGTGGTTTCTACGGCTCATAGCTTAATTATTCAATGTGTCTGATTGTAATGGCTTTAATCCTGCACAAAATCATGTTATGCCAAGAAGTGCAGAGGAGCAAGCTTCCAGTGAGGGAGGGATGTGAAGGCCCTTGGTAGCCCCTGGCTCCCTGCTTGCAGTGAAGGTCCATGTCAGGCTAATTGGAAACTGAAGAGGAGCAAACTGTTCAAAACTGCCTGGTGAATGCAGTGATTTTAGAGGGAGGACAGCTCTCAGCTAAGGATAGGGAGTCCCACCACAACTCTTAAAATTAATGAAATATTATTTTAATGTTCTACCTTAAAACGGATATGTTATGGTGGCACAATGCAACAGGTGTTTTAGGGAACAAAGAGCAATCTCTGCCATTTAACAAGTTGCAGTAAGCCATAACTTGTAACAATATGGGGATTTAATTTCCATAGATTTTATTGTTGTTGTTTTCCCAATATTTACATGTTTCAGCATTGTCTGTTGTAGTTGCTCAGTGTTAATTTCCCACAGGAGCTTCATCTGGCAGCTAGAACTTGGTTAAGATTATAGAGGTTAAGGTTTTTGCTTACCTTTTTGTAGAATAGACCTCCTACATCTTTAGATTTGGATTGTCAGTATCAAGACAAAAACTGTACTAGCACTTACGATCAAACCAACAGGAAGAAGAGTTGAGGAGAAAAAGAGCCTTATGGAAATACACAGAAATTGTGAGACAAATAGAGACAAAAGGAGTAATTGGGAGAGAGATAAGAATCCAGTGAAGCAGGAGTAAGGGATATGATATGAGAGGATCTCAGACTTTGATTTGTTGGGTTGAACTGTCAGATGACTAGCTGATGTGTTGAAAATGCTAGCAGAGTAAAATCTGGAATGGAAGTGATGTTTGGAGACTCTGCCTTGGAAGGACAGGATTTAAAGAAAAATAGACAAAGAAAAGAATTTGATGTTTTCCTGTTTAGCTATCTGAATTTCAGAATGCATTGGTTTTCAACATAAAATTTAGGTGTTGGCTTGCTAGAACGTGAGAAAAAATATTACCATTTTAAAGGTATGTTTTCCTTTCAGATAAGCCACAGCTATTAGTATCTCTTGTAGTAAGAAAGGTGCTGTTTCCAGGGGTTTGGGGCAGAGATTGGATAGACTGCAGCTACCTCACATCCAATAATGTTTTAGGGTTTGGCCTTCGCAAACTCTAGACAGGAGTAAATATCAATTGATTGTCATGTATATGTTAGCTACTGAACAGTGCTAGATCTAGTAATTTGGCCCAAATCCAATGAAATCTTATTTTATCCAGATTTTTTACTATACACTTGCTAAATTAATCTCTGTGAAAGGCACCAACTGGAAGGAGCAGTAGCAGCAGTGCATGGGGGAGGTATGTTGCAGCATATGCTCTGGTTCTGCCCTTGAATAGGACAGTTCCGAAAACAAATTATATAATGTGTTGACAGAAAGCTATAATCCCTGAGGTAAATTTGGCTTCAGAAAATATTCTCTAAGAATCATTTGACAGGTCCTTTGAGAACACAGAGATGGTAGGAATGGTATCTGATACACTGTTAACAGATTTGAATATATCCAACCTTTTTTGAAAAGGCCTGAATTTCTAGTGGATGTAGGGCAAATACTGTAGTATCTGCTTAATTTGGATGGGAAGGAGAGAAAGCTTTTCAGCCTCCAGGGTTGTGTTCTAACACATTTGTTCCTGATCCTACATCTGACAAAAAAAGGTCCAATTCTGTTAAAAGTCCTGCTGAGAGTTTGGTCAAATTTAGCTTTCAGCTGAGCTGTTAGAAATCCAGAATAACTGTTGCAGTCAGGCAAGTCTGCGTGGACTTGCCCAAAAATTACTGTCAGGAGAACCTGCCTCAGTCAAGTATCACCAAGTGCTGTGTATTTTATAAATGACTGGTATCAAACTTACAGGTTCCCCATTGATGAAAGCTGGAAAGATAATAGAAGTGATGATGCTGGGGCAGGGCTCATGCTTCAGTGGATTGTTGTTAGAGGTTGTTATGTGAGACCGTTTTAAAGAAATTCTAGTTTCAACAAGGAAGGTTCAATACTGCTATTTGGGTACTAGCTGGATTCCAGTGGAATGAAGCTGTATAACCCTTCTATGTTTTAAACCCCTTGTAAGTCCTAGGGAAGAGTATTGCGTGCTACTTATAATGAACTCCATCTAGCTGCTGTTTGGTGCATCAGCCTGGAACTGGGAAGCTTATTTGCTTGAGACCATTAGCACCACAAAGTCAGTAGCATGGCTGTTGTCTATCAAGACTGATCTCATGTGCTGTACCTCATGAAGTATGACACTTAAAATATTACAAGAACAGCAGAAACTCACATAACAGGCAGGTTTGAGCATTACCTTTGTAAGACAAGACATTAGACCTCCCAATGAGTTAATAAACTCTTAAAGTTTTGGTGGAATTTGAGACTAGTTCTTAGTGGTCCCCAGTGAAGGTGAGACAGTTCTGGAGAAGCCCAGAGGGTAGGTGGTGGAGGAAAAGCCAGTTCCCTTTCTGCAGATGTTACTGTATGTGGAGGGAGCTGCATATGAATTACCAAAGCACTGTGGTGCTGGAGAGCTGGATGTTTGGTGCAAATGGAATGTTTAAAAACACATTTGTTAGTCTCTTCCATCTTCTTATTAGGCTATCTTGCATTATAAAATAGAGTGAGATTTTTTCCATGTGGTTATCCCTGTAATCTCGGTCTGGAAATGGAAAGCCTACAGAGACACTTTCTGGTTCCCACATAATGATAAGAAGTCTTGATTTGGTGTTTATCCACTTCAATTAGATCCAGATTAAACTGGTATTAAGTGGTTTGAATTCAAGTTTTAAGCATATGAATTTCAGTGTGTATGCAGGCTGCTTTCTTCTCTCAGGCAACCAGCACCAGAACAAGAGGACACAGTCTCAAGCTGTGCCAGGGGAGGTTTAGGCTCGAGGTGAGGAGAAAGTTCTTCACTGAGAGAGTCATTCCCCACTGGAATGGGCTGCCCAGGGAGGTGGTGGAGTCACCGTCCCTGGAGGTGTTCAAGGCACGTTTGGACGTGGCACTTGGTGCCATGGTCTAGTCTTGTGGTCTGTGGTAGTGGGTTGGACTTGATGATCTTTGAGGTCTCTTCCAACCTTGCTATACTGTGTGTGTGTGCTTTAGGAAACTTGCTGACACATGCTTACCCTGTAAGCTGTGCTTAAGCTTGCTTGTAAAACTATATGCATGCTTTGCTGAAAATAAAACACTGATAACATCCAGTTTTTCATGCTGCTTCATGTTTGTGCCTTGAACTGTGGGGAGTGTATGCATAAAGGTCAAAAGTTGTATTTCACTGATGGAAGCCATTTAAGAATGAAAAGGCTCTTCCAAAGCTTTGTGGAAAAAATGGGTGCTTTCCGGCAGATGGGTTTGTGCTATTCTATAGTATGTGTTACTCTTATTTTTTCATATCTGACTGCATAATAGCACTGTTGGGGCTTTGATCATTCCAGTGGATTAAGTGCCAGTTGAATATTACTGCGAAGACTTTCTTTTGTCTAAGAGAGTGAAATATCATGGTTCATATTCAAACTTCTGCATGCCTGTAATAAAAGATCGTGCCTGTTTTGGGGTCCCCATGGTAGGTTATTCATACATACAAACTTTCTATTCAATGTATTGTAGAGAATCTGATTTATTTATTCTGAAGAGCTGAAATTTTGTGTGGTGTTATTAGACATTCATTTAGCTTGCTGGAGCAAGCTGTGGCACCTCAAACATAGCCCAGCTTTGAAAGGAATGCAAAATTGACAAAGGTCCTTTTACAGACCTTACATATATCAGAAATATGAAAGTACCAAGGAAAATTGTTCTTTCTGGCACAGTCCCTCAGGAGGGATATTACTGTTCTTTCTGTTACAATTATTATTTCAATAAAGCTCGCATTTTAAAGAAGGAACAGAACATGAGAGCACAGCAAAACAATGCTGGATGTAGCCTATTGTGCAGAATAAACAAGATTATTTTTTTTTCCTGATTATTAACTTTGTTCCATGCTAAATACTAGAAAGGATTAAGTTGATCCTTCCTTTCACTTCTAACAGGAAACAATTATTACTGGTGATGGTTCCTATTCATGTGCTGGTTTTTGCTGCCTGTCTGTTCTCTCGTGGCTCAGAGAGCTACCCACTATGGCAACCTGGGGCCTCACAAAAATGAGGAGTTCTTTCTTTTTCTGCTTAATTTTTTATGTTAAATATTTTTATCTCTTTATATTTCTTTTTTGTGCTCTTCCACTTTTATTTCAGTAGTAAAGACCTATTGCCCCAGTGGTACTCTGCCCTCCTCCAGCAAAGAGAGTAGAAATTCTTTTGGTGCAGTGTGCTGCATGAAGATTGGGCTTCAGGGGGGGATGTTAGGAGCTATGAAGTTGTCACACTCTCTGGTATTGTGACTATGCATAGCTGCTATATTGAGCCAGTAGGATTGTCAGAGCATACAATTTTTTTCTTTTTGCATTGAGAAATACATTCTATGCTGTTAAGTACTGGAACCCTTTTTTTTGAAAGTTCTTTCACTTTGTTTCAGTATTCTGTATTACCTGCAAAATGTTTCCATTCTGCATTTGTGAGGTATTTTATGACATTCTTTTGGTCCTTGAAGGGGAATTTTTTACCTGCACAAACTCAAAGCAAGTCAAAGGCCACCTTGAGGAGACCATGGTGGATAAAGTTGCGGTATAACAGTATCATGCTCAGAATAATGATCCTTTATTCAGTTTCAATACAAATCAGAGGTACTTCTCTGCAATGTGGAATCTTCATTCTGCTCACATTCTTTATTGATTTCCAGTGCTCAAATCCTGTTTTATTGAAATATTCTCCCCACCACTGCAGAATGTCAATGCAGTTTACAAAATATTTCATCTTTTCTACCACCAAATTCCTTTCAATTAAATGTATAGCATCAGCAAATATTGAAACTCCAGAGCTTTCTGGAGGAAATAATGCAGCCTAGTGTTTTGGCTCGTTTGGTTATTTTTTTTTTTTACTGTCCAAAGTCTTTTTTCAAATGAGGTAGGGTAAGAACTGTCATTGACAGTCAGCTTTTTCAGCAACTGAAAATAACTGTGCAGCTGCAGAGTATCATTCATATTTTAGACCAAGTGACTCTTAGATAATTGTTTAGCCAAATTACATGACCTGACAATTTATGTGGCTTTCAAAGCAGAGTAGCTGTGATGGGAATAGTACTGTCTATGCTGGGATTGTTTTTTGGTCTGGTGTTTTTGAAAATGTCTTGACTAAGAGAAAAATTCTACTGCTTTACTAGTGCTAAAGAGTATTGGTGACATGAGTTAGCACAAGCTAAACAATGTTTGCTTAGAAAATCAGGCATTACTTAGTGTGAAAAGAGCTGGGTGAGACCTGCTCTACAGTATGAGTCAATTCCATTGATATGTCAGTGAAAATCAGGATGTCACTGAAAAGGGGGGGGGGAAAAAAAGGTTGTTTTTTAAATTCCTCTCCCCCATATTTGGAATATTCAGCAAGAGGCCAACTAATCTTTGGAAACTTACTAAAAAGCCTAAGCAAGCTGCAAAGATATGTTAGGGTGATCCAACAGTGGTCATCTTATGCTGTCCAGATGTCTTACTGCAAGAGCCCATGGTGTCTTGGGCAAGCATGTTTTTGGCACATAGTGAAACTCTGGTCGCTCCAGCTTGGTGGGTAAGAAATGAGAAAGTGTTCTGCTGAACCATTAAGGCCCACACATATTTGAGCCTCACCTCTAAAATTGTTCCTCCACTCTTAGTGGACAGCCAAGTTCAAGTCATGCAACAATAAATCAGGTATCTAGAAGAGAACAAACAAGGAAGCTGAATCGGAGCTCTTCTCTTGCGGCAGAAGCAGAGCAAAGCTCAGCAGCAGATTTTGGTGACTGCAGGCAAACACCGTCAGACCCACATGCCTGCTTTCCTGAGCACATTGAAGAAGGGATGCCCCTTTCTGTCCCAGAACAAGCCTCCCTTGTGAAGTCACAAATAGAAACACAACCTGCAGAGTTCAGAGCCCCAGTTTCTGGCTTCCTGTACCACCTTCAGTGAAGCTGGTCCTGTAATATAGATTTAAAAGGATTGCAGAGGCAGTGACTCAGACTTGTTGATTTAGGGTCAGGTTGGATCAGCCCACAAGAATTTTAGTGAAACAGATATACTTTATCTGACCCACTTGAAAAGATCAGATTTAAAAGGAAGAAGTCTGAAATATGGAAAATGAGAGGGGGTGGGAAATGAGCTAAGAGTCTGACCTATTTTTCAATGCTGTTTCACTTAAATCAGTTCACTTTACACAATAGGTCAAAGTTGCTGCATAATCTGTCCAAGAAAAGCTTGAATTTTAACCTTCTGCTCTGAACTTGATACAAGGCACAAACTTTCCTTCATACCTTGTTCATTTAATTCTAATGCCAAACAGGACATCCCTTTTTTATTTAATTACTCCTTACCTGGGACCTAATCACATCGGTCAGATTTTATGACCAACTTAGACAAACATACATAGTCATTTTATTTTATTAGCTCTGTGATCAATTTTTTTATTACTCTGTACTTGGTGATAAAAATGAGAGCACATGAATAAATATTGGAAGGGTTTCTGTCACTCATGCAAGTGATGCATTTCCAAATGACTGTGGGACTCATTCTCTTCCTTGACTCTGAAGAGAGGATCACTGCTTTGGAATTGACAGCTGCAGGGTTAAAAGAAAGGGCTCATCACTTTTGAATCTGATCTCCTATGAGCTTGTGTTCTCAAGATGAGAGCCTGTTTAAATAATGTAAACAGTCAACTATTAGTTAGGTCAGGTTAGGTGGGAAGAATCCCAGGCTGTGTTTCTTGTAGCTTTGTTTTTCCTCAGACATTCGAAAACAGTATTTGTGGTGTTGTTGACTCCCTTTCGGTTTATGAATTTGCAGCAGCTTTCAGACCTTTCCCTGCCCTATAGTTTCCTGGGCAGACTTCAGTTCTTGCAGGTCATCTTTCTTGCCCCCATGCAGCAACTTAAATTTGTCCTTTTGGAATTTTGTCATCTTTTCGAGATGATTTTGTCTGTCAAGATTATTTTGAACTCTAATCCTGCTTGCCAATGTTACCTGCAGCTCCTCTCAATGTTACCTCTCAGTTATCTTCTTAGTTTTGTATCTATCTGATAGTCATTTCACTTACATCCTAGTTCTAAAGTTTTGCTATGAAAATGTCATGCAAAACTAGGTCAAAAGCTTTATTAAAAACAAGGTCTCTGGCATCTACTTCCTTTCTGTTCACCCAGTTTATGTTGAAAGGGAACTGGACTAACTTGACACTGGCTGTTGACAAACACATTGGTTGCTATTAACGCCTTCGCAATCACTTGGGCTGTAACAAATATTTTTCTAATAAATCTCTAGATTTTTTTTTTTCTGTACATCAAGATTAAGCCAGTTCATCTAAAATTTTCTAGTTCTTGTTTTTCTCTTTGAACCCACAAAGAAAGGATCACTGTATAAACGTATCATGTATGGCATAACAGATCAGAAGTTTGGAGCAGTGATGGGTTTTGTCTTGAGAAAGATCTATTTGCCAGAGTTCAAGTTTGTGAAAGAAAACTGTTTGGAGGCAGACTTTACTTTGGCCAAAACCCTTTGATTTTGTTGACAGAAATGACTAAAAAATTTGCAGGAATGCCCTCATTTTAAGCAATACTACCTTTTGTCAGAGTTTGGTTAGGAAGCAATTGGGTGCTGTTGGAACCAGGATGTATCACAGAATGTTAGAGGTTGAAAGTGACCTCCAGAGATCAAGTCCAATCCCCTGCCAGAGCAGGATCACCTAGGGTAGTCTGCACAGGAATGTATCCACGTGGGTTTGGAATTTCTCCAGAGGAGGAGACTCCATAACTCTTCTGGGCAGCCTGTTCCAGGGCTCTGTCACCATCACTGTAAGGAAGTTTCTTCTCATGTTGAGGCAAAACCTTCTGTGTTCCAGTTTGTAGCTGTTGCTCCTTTGTCTTATTGCTGTGGACCACTGAAAAGAGATTGGCCCCAGCCACTTGACATCCACCTTTCAGATTTTGATAGACATTGATCAGATCCCCTCCCAGTCTTCTGCTGCTGTTTAGTCTGGAGAAGAGGTCTCTCAGTCTCTCCTCACAGGGGAGATGCTCAAGTTCCCTAATCATCCTTGTGGCTCTTGTGGAACTGTTATTAAAAACAGTTTTGGCAGCGTATGGATCTGAATAGATTACTGCCTGATAAAAGGCCAAAGGTTCAATGTTTGCAACAAATAATACTTAATGTTAGTAAATAATCTATATATGAGGATATGCTGGGGCCTTTTAAATGTTGCAAATAGTAAGCAGGTCTTGTGGATTTTATTCTCTTCTGGCTCTTTGTTTTTAAGAGGAAAACACTTGACTCAGAAATGCCAACTCTTTGCAAGTTTTTGCAGGAATGTACCTAAATAATTAAAGTTATAAAAGTGTTTCATTTCACCAAGTTCAGAATGCTTTATTGCACTGTTCTTATTTAAGGGTTTATAGTAAATATCTATCTGATATCTGTATCCATCTGGAGTACTGTGTACAGTTCTGGAGCCCCCAGCACAGGAAGGACATGGAAGTGTTGGAGCGGGTACAGAGAAGGGCCATGAAGATGATCAGAGGGCTGGAGCAGCTCTCCTATGAGGACAGGCTACAAGAGTTGGGGCTCTTCAGCCNTGCTATATATCTATGTTTGTATGCTATGTATATATATATGTATATCTACAGCACACCACACAGTACATGGAAAGTTTATAAAAATCTCGAAAAGTAAGTTACTATATTTCTTTAGCCTAGAAAAGAAGCTGGAAGAAGTTTCAACAGTTTCTAAGAATTAAAAGTCTGTGAAAAAGGGAGCAATTACCTTAATTTTAAGAAAAGGTGATTTAGATTAAGTAAAAATGTGTTAATTATACGGATATTTAAGAAGTTAAAAAAGCTCAATGGGAAGGCTGTGAAATGCCCACTACTGTAGAATTTTAATTATAGGTTAGTCAAATACCTTGCATGAACAGCATGTGAATACTTGACCTTGTATCCAGTTTTGGGGCATATATGAGATGACTTCTGAAGGTTCCTTTCAGCTCTTTTATGATTTTCTTTTTTTTTTTGTAATATCAAAGTGGTCACATATAAATTAAATGCTTTGAAAATGGCAAGAAGACAGTTCTGATATCTTCATGCATCATCTGATTACTGAGCCAGACCTCAGAATGAACTATAGAATATAAACTCATTTCTGACTGAGTCTAGTTTACAAATTTGGGGAAAATTTCAACTAAGCCTGAATCTATTTGCGACAGAATTTTTATAAAGATTGGTCAATAAAATACACCTAGGTTCCAAAGACCTAGGTTTAAATGATATGTGATTCTCCTCCTGTTCTAAGCTTTCTCATTGCATCTCTATAGCAGCACCATTGAACTCTGATGAATTGAGGCTGTTGCTGATTTTCACTACTTGCAAGTGCTTTGGTCTAGTTTCTTGTTTTCTTTTTCTAAGGCTGTTTTGCTGTTACTGAAAACCCACGTATCATACCAAGACCTTATCATATCACAAAAGCAGAATGTATGTAAATTCCATCCATAGTGTAGACAGTCTGAGTTATACTTTGACACACATGATCTTACTGACAAAGAATAGCTATTGACAGATACCAGGAAAAGAAATCTTGGACGTGCAGACCAGCAGGAATATAGGAGTGTAACATATAACAAAGTAAACCTTTAGATTCTCAAGTGTTTTTTTTCTTTTATATCAGCCCATGCAATCAATATTGTTTTGTCTGTCTCTATTATTTAAAGCCATAGTTTAGGTTTCTAAAAGCTGTGATTAAAAGCATTCTTCCCACAAATATATCTCAAACTAATTGACTATCTCTGATATAATTTACCTAACTAAACCCACATGATTTGGTCTGTTCAGGGACACACTATTGCATCTGGGATAAGGAGGATGAATCATGCCTTCCACCAAAGTTGTTATGATGCGTTATTGTCTCTTATTTGAATGGCATCAAGAATCGCCCAGGTGCTACTGAGGTAGGTAATAAAACAAAGAGAAATGAGCTCCAAATACAAATGATCCTGTTCTGCACAAAAGTGGATCCAGGCGTACGAAGGGAATGATCTGAAAGAAAAGTGATAGCTTTTAGCCTGAAGACTCCACAACTGTTAGGTGGGACCCATTAGTGCTGTGATGTACAAGACCGCGGGACAACTTCACAGGGCTGAGCCTTCAAATGATTACAGAGATGGCAGAATTTCTGCAAAACTGAGCAAGTCTCTTCTGGAAGCAGTAGTTGTTCTGCCCAAAGGGGGACCAACATACCTCTGCCTGAACGGGTCAAGGGAGATAATGTGCAGAATCATGCACTCAGCACATGTATGTGTGAGTAGTTCCGGATACAACTATCATGACTGTGAGAGTGATTACAGAGGGGTTAGGAAACACATGCTTCATGACTGCCAACACAGCATACAGACAATAAAAAACTGTTAGGGATGAAAATGCAAAAGTGTTGTTAAGTGTAACTTCAGAAGCTTCACAACTGCCAGTGACTGCATCCTCATTAATGAACTCCACTGTGAAAAACCATCTGCAAGTAAAGTAGACTTTTGAGAAGAATTAACATTTCTCATACAAAGAGAGGAATCCAGTGGCTTTAAATAGTCATATTGTTGCTTTATCCTTGTATCTAGGGGAGCTCACAAGAAATGCAGAAGTTTTAGTAGCCAAAACTTAGTTACCATAACACTTGAGAGCCTGTATTTTATAAAGATAGTAAAATGAAGGCTGTGAGAGGGAGTCCAGCTAGTGCTGCAGTTCTGAACACAAGTTATCCTCCGCTCTCCAGTGGCGTGAGCCTCTCCACAAATATATGCTCTCATCACCGAAACATCTTAGCCCACTCCCCGCATTTGGGAACAGGCATAATGGAATCTTCTTTTTCTTGTTGGAGTGGTGTTTATTTGTGACTTAGACTAGAACATTGTTATAGTTATACTACTGAAGAAAGTGTGCAGAAGTATCACGTGAGCTTACACATGAGCTTATCAGACAAGGCAGTCAGACCTGAATAATGAACGGGAAAGAAACTGCAAACAAGTTGTGTTTTAACTGCTTTCCATCTGCATTTTGGAGTGTGACTAGGTGAGCTAGAGTACTATGCAGGGAAAATGTAACCAGTGGAAAACATTCAAAAATTAATGAGAACCTCGAAATTTAGCCTATAACTCAAAGGATGTTTAAGGAACTTTGTATTTTTTTTAATGGATTATTTATTTATTGGCTTTTAGGAGATGCATTTCTGGTATCTCTCTAGTTTTTTAGCTTTTCCTTGTAAACTATAACTTGACCTGATCATGAAATCACCACACTGCAGCGTTTAAAACTTTGCTCAGTTATGAAATACTGAATGTTGTGAAACTGAGAGACTGGGCAATATTGGCTGGAAGTGCATAGGGATAATGGGTTGGACTTGATGATCTTTGAGGTCTCTTCCAACCTTGCTTATACTGTGATAATAGGCAAATAAACCAAAGGAGAAAGGGGGAACTGAAGTAATGGGAAAAGAAAGTGACAAACTCAGAGGTGAGAGATGTATTTTTGTCCCATCTAATAGCTTACCTCAGACATGTTGTTGGCCTCCAGGAACAGAGATCTTGAACCTAAGAACCAGCACAGTATTGTTCCTGAACGTAAGCTCTGCTTCCATTCATTTTCCCAAGTTGCTCCATTTGCAGAGCGTTCAGGTGTTTCTTTTCTCAGCCTTAGTGTGATTCTCTGCCTGTGGGTTCCTCAGTGCTCCCTGCCTTGGAGAAAAGCCCTCACCTCCTTCCTTCCCAGTGGCCGCCTCTTGCAGCCTGTGCCAGAGTACATCACGTACCACAGGGTGACTGGCTCTGTGCTGGGGACAGCAGCAGAGCTACCATTGGCAGTTCTGGGGACACACTGTGTTTATAAGATGAGAAGAGGTGAAACAGTGTAAAAGGCTGGTGACGGGAAGATAAAATCACCCCGCTGCATTGTGGCAGTAGGAAGTCGAGGAAGTATTTTGTCAGTGAAACTTCAAAAGAATGACATCTTCCAAATTTTCTTCTGTGTGCCTCTCAAGGGGAGAAATCCACTTCTTGTGAAATACCAACATTTCTTGTAAAGGTCATCCTGCCTGCGTTTCAGAATCTTCATCTGACCCTGTGGTAGGGTCAGGTAAAGACGCTAGCCTCATATGACCTACCTAGGCAAGGGAAGTGCTGAGTAATTCAAAGGCACAGCTACTAAAACAAACACCTGACTTGTGAAACGGCAAATGCAAAGCATTGCCAAGTGCTGCATAAAGTACTTCAGGTGAAGACACTGTAGAGATCCTAGGCTTCAGCAGGTTTCTTTTTTTGAAGGGCTGTAATTTGAAGTTTGAAGAAGTGATAGAGGAAACCACAGCAGACCGTAGTATTTGTAAACTACTGTGTTCTTTGGATCAGTGAAATAAAAAATGTTTTCTGTTTTACAGGAACTTGTATCAGTAATATATTCTTGTTCGGTTCTGTAATGGCACGCTGGGAAACATCTCTATCCCATGAGAGGTGTGGTTAAAGTAGCACAGTACCAGCTGTGATGGCGCTGAAAAATTATCAGTGTACATACTGTTCACACATCGTCTTTCACAGGTAAAGCAGGATGGAAAGAAATAAGTAGTTTTACCAGATAAATGGCTTTTCTGCTCAGGAGGACTGCCTGTCTAAATGGGCTTTGTAGCAGGCAGGGAAAACAATGATCATAGTTTGCTTCATTAGTGATGGTGGCAGAGTAATACAAAAAACCACGTTACATAGAACAACCTGAGGTCGTGGAATACAGACAAAGTGGGTGATAAATATGTGGATGTAAATTAATTACTTCTCTGATAATTTTGAAGGACCAAACTTTGAGACTACATCCTCAGCTGCTGAAAATTAGGTTGGCTTAATTGGCTTAAGTAAGCAACATTGGTGTACTCTGATTTTCATCATCAGATTTAGTGGTTGTAGCTTTTAATCAAAACAGGCCAAGAAATAGAAAACTAATGTTTATTTTTTAGGGTCTGTGGCTGCAGAGGGGTGGCTGTAATAGGGGTTGTCCTGTTTGTTTGTTAAATAGTCTATTTACTTGTATATATTAAGATAACCTAAAAAAAACCAAAAACAACCCATGTGTAAGAGGATGATGATGGTGGTGTTCTCCCTTGGCTGCCAAGCAAGTATAATTCCACAAGAAACAGAATTTTAGAGCACTTCAGGTTGATTTTGTGCAGCATGGAGCCCCTAATGTAAGGCTGAGGGCTGTAAGCTGTAGCTGGGTTTGATAGGGCCTGGGGGGCATTCTTGCCAGGCTGCTCCAGTAGCTAGGGCCAGGCAGAGCTTGGCTGGGGGCTTCATGGGGGGAGGGGTAGGGCTACTGCCTGCCTTCAACTTCATGCATAAATAATGTCTCTATCAGCCTAAGGCTAGTTTCTTATGTGAGGAAAAAGCAATATATAAGGTAATGCTGATCCTATATAAAAAGATCTCTGCCTTGAATGGAAATAAAAGTACAGAGAAAGTTCTGCCTGCTTTTCCATTTTCCCTGCCTGTGTGTAGACGTTCAGGGTTATTTTACTACTGAACTACTTTTCTTTTTTACATCTGTACCTTCATTTTAAATGCTGTTTGTTTTACTGTATTTTTACATGTACTCTCTCCTAAAGCATTAGTGGACTTAAAAATACAATAGGGAGTTTTATATGGCAAAGACTAAACTTAAATAAGCCGTGGCTCTTCAGAATTTTCTTTGGTTCAATTCAAAGAAAGACAAGAATTTTACTTTCAAGTTTTCCTGTTGCAAGATTTGAAGACTGACACATGAGCTTATTTTGATGCTGTTGAGATCTGGAAATATGTGTGGGGGTGGTACTCTTGTCTTGAACTTCATACTTTTTGAAAAGAAGAGGAGTTTCTACTTGCAGTCTTTTTAAAATGGGATTTTCTGTCCATGAGTTTCTATTAAAAGTCTGACTTCAATCTTACTCCATCTGTGGAGTCTCTGAACTAGGTGAAAGTGTTGTTGGAATAATTATTCTAATATGAGCTTTCCTTTGGGGGGGAAAAAAAAACAAACCCAAAAAACCCCAAACCCACCAAGAAAAGTAATAGTGAAAGAATTTGAGCACAGAGCTTATCACATATGGCTTCAGAGGCATCAGGGAAGTATAATGCATTAGGAGGTTAAGCTTGCTTGTGGTGTACAGAATCAATATTTTTGTCCTAACTACTCAGTGTCAATAAATCTTTTCATGCCTTATATATGAACAGATCATTTTTTCAGTCAGTAACCCAATATCCAGTAAATATCTATACATGCATATTTCATAAATAGAAAAATTATTTTTATTCCCCTGTTTTTAACAAGAGAGGGATTGAATGAACTTGAAAATTAATACCTTAAACCTCCTATTCTTAGTGATTAACTAAATGCAGAAGTGATGTAAGTAATATCATGCTGGTGTAACTTTTAATGGAATCCTATAATGCATGTGAGACTTTGGGGATTGTGGCCACCAAGTTGCTTCTCATTTTCTCTCATTTCTGTGTCTTACTGCATTCTTTTCATTCATGTGTCAGGTGTGATAAAGCAGAAGGGAGCAGCAGATGGTGAATAACTAGGTAAAGTGAGAGTGCTGCTTCTTGAACTCTTATTTTGCTCTTCTGCTGGAGCACCATCCTTTGGTTCAGCTTGGAAATGACACCAAGCTGCATGAGCTTCCTCACCTCATTGCAGGGCTTTAAATTAGGATCTGTAGGGTGAGATGGTAAGAACCTGCCAGGGCCGTGACTAAAGATTAGAAGGTTGATATTTTCTATGACAAGTTCAAAGATGAGACACAGAATGATAGCAGGTCAGTCTTCATATCACCTTTGATGTCATTGTTAGACTTATAGAAAATAGATGATATTTGGTGTTATGGAGTAACTCATGCAACAGATACACTAATACATGAGTAAGTTATTCGAGGAAGACAAACCCTGAAAAAATGAAAGGTCTGTAAGGAAAGAGGCATTGCTCTGTGTATTGGACATCAAGAAAGAGGAAAAAAACCCTGTGAATATGATCTTTGGGTGATGGCTGAAGAGAAGAGCAATGGGCTGATGGTTCACTATGATCTGCCAAACCAAAAAGATCAGGGTGAGGCTCTGAGTAAGCAGTGGAAAGAGTACCAGAAGGCACATGATGATATGGTAAGGGAAAGGAGTGTAGCAGGAGTACAAACCAAGCAGATGGTGTCCGTCTTCCCCCAGGGATCAGCACTGGGTCCGGTGCTGTTCAACATCTTCAGCAGTGACAGAGGCTGCTCAGCAAGTTTCCTGATGACACCAAACTGGGAGGCTTGGGCGATACAGCTGAAGGCTGTGTGGCCATCCAGTGAGACTTGGATGGACTGCAGAGCTGGGCACAGAGGAACCAAATGAGGTTCAACAAGGATAAGTGTAGAGTCCTACACCTGAGGAGCAATAATAAACTGCACCAGTACAGGTTAGGANTACTTCATAATAAAGAAGAAAGATTTAGAGAGAGATACTTTTCTAGATTTGATTGTACCTACTAGATAAGTTCTGGATGAGTAATATTAAACTTGCAGGTAGTTTGAATGAGGACAGGCAAGAAATAATGGGTTTGTGACATCTGGAAAGATTCTTAGCTTTCAGAGCAGAAAGAACCTGGTCCTCCCAAGCAATCAAAAAATCTCCAATATGTGCACTAAAGGAACAGATGTATTTTGCAAAGGTAGTTTTCAAATGCCATAGAGACCTCCTAAATTTTTTTTTTCTTTTTCTGAAAGGCTGATCCAAGTGGAAGGAAAAAGGCAAAATAAAGGAGTTGCAAAGATACATCAGATCTTTTAAAACAAATAATTTCAGGATAATTTAGGGAAGCAAAACATAGATGAAGTTACCATGGACAGATGCAGAACTGGCTGGAAATCCATATCCAGACAGTAACTTGGTGGTCCAGAGTTAAAATGAAAGGCAATGTTGAACAGGGCTGTTCAGTTATTTGCCTTATGTCTGCCTATTTTCTGTGTGCATTGATGTAGTTTTTGATGGAAGAGCTAAGGGTTAGAACAGCGCGTAAGCTTTTTTCATCTGGAGCACACTGGTGAGAGAACTTGGGTATGTCAGAATCCAAAAATTGTCCTGAAAAATTGGAGAAATACAGTGACAAAGATGTACGAAGTCTGATGGTTGTGCTCTGTGGAGTGAACACAGGAGGAGGAACAGCTGTTTCCCCAGAAATTCTGCAGGAAGTTACGGGCTTCCAGTGGATCATGAGCCCAACATGACTCTAGTTGGTCTCGAAAGGCAAACTTGTACTTTTGCAGTGGCTGGAAGGAATTGCCATAGGCAGTCTAGGGCAACATGATCTAGGTAATGCTGTGAAACTGGTGTAAGCAGAATTGATTATTCCTTGCCAGATGTATGAGGTAACCTTCCTGAGTTATTAAGCAAGCCTCAGCTGCAGTGCAGTTGTTTACACACTGCAATGCTGATAGATGGAAACTGAAAGGGAGTTAGTGCAGAAGAGGTAAGAGAGCTGTTTTCTGCATTGGAGTACAAGCTTTACAAAGGCAAATGGAATGAATTGAGGAAGAAAAGACTGAAGTGGGACATATCTTCAAAGATATAAAATATTGCTGCAAAGTGGAAGGAGTTGACCCATTGCCCATGTCCACAGTGAACAGGAAAGGAAGTAATCATCTTGCGTTATAGCATGGGGCTGAATTGTCCTAGTGTCAAAACTGGAGACTCTACAAAGAGAATCACTTCCTATGTTGGTTGTGTGATTTCAGTGATGGAGACTTTCAGAACAGAAACCTGTCAGGATTGATGGTGGGGCCCAGCAGTACAGTAGATGACTGTTTGAGATATCTTCCAGGCATCTCTTTTTTAAGTTTTTTTTTTTAATTATTATTTGTTATTTATGCTTTATGATGCTATATAAAAAAGCACAAAAAATCAAAATGAAAAGGTTTTTCAAGGCCCAAGCTGTTCTGTTTTGTTGCTTTTTGGTGTTGTGTCCGTTAGATGCATTTAGTGAGCTAGAATCTGATACGTTGGTGGTTTTGATGGCTTTTTGTTGTGGGTTTTTTTTGTCCTTGTTTTGTTGTTGCTTGGTTGGTTTTGGGGGGTGGTGGTTGTTTTTCATTTTCATACATATTTGACTGAAGAGTTCAGCTTTCCTATAATGACTACTATTCTTTACAGTCTGCATTTACTTCAGAGCATTTCTGTATTTCCTTCATACATAGGCTCAGGATTAGGATTAGCAGAATTTGCCATGTCCAGTTTGGGATATTAACCATTGTGCCACTGAAGTGTCTGGGAGATATATATATGTGTGTGTGTATTAAAAAAAAAAAAAAAATGTAGCGTTTCTAGAACTCACTTATGCTCTCAACTCTGGCACAATTCTAGCTTAGCAGTAGATTTTTGGGTTTTTGTTGAGTATTATGTTTAAAGGCTGTGGAAAACAGATAATCTGAGCTGATTAAATGATTATATGACTCTGATGTATTTGCAAATCAATTTTGGTTGAAGACTACATCATGGGACAATAAGGCTGTCAAGCAAATTCAAAAGCTTGACAAAGTCTTTTTATACAAACAAGTGATGTTAAATGTGCAGCTGTTATCTGCTATGGAGGCGCTGATGAAACTTATGTCTGGCAGAGCAGTAAATCCACATATTTATGAAAGGACTATTTCATAAAAGCAGCAGGTCTTGATCTTCATGATATCCTCCTAAGCTGTCCCATTTAATTTAAATTTGCTAAATATTGTTTAGTATTTTTATTCATTCACAACATGCGTTCCTCTGTGTTCTCATGGAGGCAAAAATGAATTCATCATAAATGATACAGGGTTTTGAGCATATTTTAACAGAAATATCCACAGTGTGCAGTCATTTAAAAGCACATTTGCAGAACATTGTTTTGCAACTGAAATGAAATGCACACACTGAATATAGACACAGTATTTGGAAGATGACAGAGGACACTTGTCATTCCCATCGCTAGCGTTATTGCTACGAGTTGTCATGTGTGGCTGAGCTCTCAGCACTTCCGAATCCTTGTCATGGAGCATGCAGCTTCTGCAATGTGCTTCTGCATTTAGAAAAGTTGAGTGGCACAGAGCTGAGAGTTGGTTTCTTGGTTCCTTTTATGTTCTTTAAATATTGGAAGCAATCAGATGCTGATTACATTTAGAGTTCTTTCTAACTGGTATACTTGGAAAAGGGCAAGCTATATAACTTGTAGGAAATATGCATCCAGCAAAAAGAAGTTAAAAGACAGAATAGTTTCAATCTGGAGAAAAGACAGAGATTTCCCCACTAATCCTGAGTCTAGTTTGCTATTTGGAGGCTCATCCACACCTTCGTAACTGTCGCGGAGCGGGCTAATTAGCTACTGCAAGATGATATTATAAAAATATTAATATATAGTTTATTAANCCGTGTGCACCCTGTTTACCACAGTTGCTGGGACTGACCCCAGACTTAGTGGCGCCAGGTTCTTTGTCCCTTTTCCCGCGGTTGCTCTCCCCAAAACAGAAGGAAGGAGAGCAGAAAAAAAACATGCCCAGGTGAGCCAGGACATTCACAAGCCTAATTTGGCCTGTTTAGGCCTACCACAACAGTATCTTAGGAATTTCATACTATCAATTAAGGTTTTACTTCTTTACATAAAGTAGGCAAGGACAATTTGGAATAAAGCTGGGACTTACCCTCCTGGAGCTAGCCATGGGTTTAGTTCATAGAGCACAAACTCTCTGGTCTAGTCTGAGTGCTTGTTAAGGCCTGGTGGACTCAACTCTACTGGTTGCTGACCATGAATAACACTTTGAAAATCAGCTACTAATAGCCAATTTTAGATTAGGGAAACTGCAACAAAACCACTTTCAGGTTTGCAGAGGTATTTCTGGCAGTCTGAGCACAATGCAGTAATACTCTGGGTTTTGCACACAAGGTTGGTTAGGTCTTTTGGGGTTCTGTTCTTTCATATCTTTTTTTGATGTTACTGATCAGATAGTAAGTTTGACTGTGTGAGATGCTCATCCGCTATAATCTACCTGCATTTAAAAACTATTTCTAGTATATATTGCTATAAGCAGAGACAATCAGAACTAGTTTGTTTTCATTTATATATTCCTCAAAGCGAATTTACATTTAATTTAGTATTTTTTTTAAGGCAATTGCACAGCTGAAATTAATTTCAATCCAACCAATGGACATTGCTTCTACCAAAGACAGGAGCAGGCATATTTCTCTGGCTGTTTAAATAAAGGCAACTCTAGGTCCAAAAGTTCTTAACAGGGCAGTTTTGGAAGCTTGCCTTGTGTCTCTATTCCTTAAAAGTTTTTTTTTTTTTTGTTTGTTTTTGTTTTAGTATCCATAAGCAGCCATTGATTTTTCTAACCTAATTTGCTCACTGATATATTTAATATCAAGCCAGATCTGCCATCCATCTACAAATCACCCTGGCTTTACAAGCCAAATCTGCCATCCATCTACAAATCACAATGAGTTCAGTCAGGAAATTAGGAGGAGGCTTAATTTTTTTTTTAAACCAAAAGATTCTTAAGCTACTTACTTCAGCCTGCTCTCACAACTCAACATGTGATTGTTTGGTGCAGCTTCTGGCTTAAGGGATAACACAAAGCATATTGTAGCTGACTCAGATTCTGGCAATCGGAATGGTTGTGTGAAGTTTTTCTCTTTAAACAAAAAATTACTTAATTTTTTTTGTTTTGTTTTTAAATAAAATAATTCTAGAAATATGTAATTTAAAGGAAAGACAGAATTCTGCTGAATTAGAAGGATGCATATATTACAAGAGCAATAGTACCAGAACTGTAAACTACTCTGCCATGGGTTAAGATAAATCTGCTGTGATATTCATGCCAGCTTCAAAATTAAAGTGCTGGCTGAAGGAAAGTAATATGAGGCTTGAAGTTCAGATAGTGAAATGAGAGGCTTACTGTTCTGGTTTCTGCTTCTGGGTTCTGGGTTTTGGTTGTTGGCTTTTCTCAACAGGGCTGGCAGTGAGAGGTGGAAGTTGGTTAGTGTTCTGCTGTTCTGCTTTGTGTTAGGTTTGGGGTTTTTTTCCCCCCCTGCATTACACTGTGGTTTTTCTGCAGATAGGCTGAGTTTAAGGGAATTGTGCAGTGAATTGTTAGCTGAGGTAATTTTGCATGATGTTATTTTAGTTTAAACTCTTGTCTCCACTCTTTATTTCAACTCCGAGTTTTTGTGGGTTGCTTTTCTCTTGCTTCTGTGTTGGGAGGAGGTGGGCAGGTTGCCCTGTTCGTAGTGTTTTGACCTGTTACAGTTACTTAATCAATTGCAATTAATTATTATGTTTATGTACTGGATTTCTTTGATTTGATAAACTCCATTATTAAAATAGTTTTTTTTTCATAAAATTCACTCCCAGAATATGTTTCCAGAAGTAAATTTTAAGTCTTAGTAAGAAGGAGAATGTTAAAATACAATCATCTTGATTTCTTGCAGATTTCATGGATCATTCAAAAGCAGCCTGATAGTTCCCCTTAAACTTATGCCATGAGTTGCAGCTGTATACTGACAGTCTCTCACCTCTTTCTGTCTGCTTCAGTGAGCAGAAATTTATGGAATTTGTATTTGGGGATTGCCATGGGCTCATGCCATATAATTCCAGTAACAGTGCCTGTATTTCAAATAGTGTGTTAGTTTTGATCAGTATTTAAGCTCAGCACACCAGAAATCCATTGCTGTTATATGTCAGATGTACAGTATTACATATAGAATGTTCCTAAGGATAATCATCATATATACAATCTCATGTAGCTGTATTTCAGTTTCATCTGACATTATATTTTTATGTAACTTTGGGGGTGGTAAACCTAGAGAAGTATTTTTAGAAGAGGTGGGTATGTCCCCAGCTGGATTTTCTAAAGCAATGAGTAAAATCCTTTCTTTTGCTGTGTGACAGATTCTCCTTATTTGTCCAACTCTCATAGAATAGACCTTCACGTTTTAAATCACATATCATCCTGTGTTCTAAGGGATAGGTTCCACTTACGATGCTGTTGCTGAAGAGACGCCTTCCTCCACAAATAGCTCATCTGTACCTTACTCAGCATGGCTCCCTGTAGCAGTCACCTACTGAATTACATAGATGTAACTCCCAAGCACTCCACACAGCTACAGGTTGTAGGGCTTGTAGTGATAGGAAGAGAAAAAGCAGCTTTAAGCTTGAGGAAGGCAGATTTAGACTGGATATTAGGGAGAAATGCTTTACAGTGAGGGTGGTGAGACACTGGAACAGGTTGCCCAGGGAGGTTGTGGATGCCACATCCTTCAAGATGTTCAAGGTCAGGTTGGATGAGATCTTAAGCAAACTGGGCTGAGTGGAAGGTGTCCTTGCCCATGGCAGGGGGGTTGGAACTAGATGATCCTCAAGATGCCTTCCAACCTAAACCATTCTATGAAAGCAATTAACTTGAAATTCTGTGAGAGTAAAGTACAGAAGATTAAATTGTTGAATTTTTAGTTTGTTTACGAAAACAAAACAAAACTTTTTATTTAAAAGTCCTGAAAACCTCACAGTCTAAAAAAATGCCTATGTGTGAGATATTAAAGGTCAAGAATGGTACCACTTGAAAAGAGCGAAGAACGAACACCAGATCCATGCATTTGAAGCACATGAACATTAACGCTAGGCATTACAGGGCAGTGTACTGCAGTGGTGCAATATGGCTGTGGCAGGCAGCTTTTCTCTTCAGCCTGTTGTCCTTTCAATCATTTTTTTTTTCTAGATGACCAGATAGTATTGCTACTTGTCAACGCATATATTCAAAAATGTAATTTCTTGCTTGTACATCGAGTTTGTACTTTCCTTATAAACGAATCTAAAGGTGTCCTGTGGGGAGATTTACAAAGATGACTCAGTTTAGCTTTACTTTTGACAGATTTCTTGTCATGTGTCATTTACAGTGAAAGGAAGATTATTCTGATGGAAAGGTAGAAAAAGAAACCCAAAGGAAAAAAAGAAACCACAAATTGTGCTTTGCTGCCAGAAACTTCATGCACATGGGCTGGCTGTGTTTTGATAGTGTGAGTGGAACACCAGATGTCAACTAACTGATGTATACAGAAGTTCCAACACACATTTACCAATAAGAAATTCTCTATATTTAATAGAATCATAGAATTGTTCTGGTCAGAAAAGACCTCTATAATCATCAAATCCAAATGTCAGCCTAACACCACCATGACCATTCAACCATGTCCCCAAGTGCCAGGGGCAGTGACTCCATTACCTCCCTGGACAACCTGTTTCTAGTGCCTGACCACTCTTTCCATAAAGAAATTTTCCCTAGTATCTGATCTAAACCTCCCATGGAACAGTTTCAGGCCATTTCCTCTTGTCCTATCACCTGATACTAGGGAGAAGAGACCAACTCCCACTTCACTGCAACCTGCTTTCAGGGAGTTGTAGAGAGCAGTAAGATCTCTCCTCAGCCTCTCCAGACTAAACAATCTCAGTTCCCTCAACTGCTCCTCACCAGCCCTGTTATCCAGAATCTTCAGTAGCTTTGTTGCCCTTCTCTGGACATGCTCAAGCAACTGAATGTTCTTCTTGTAATGAGGTGCCCAAAACTGAACCCAGCATTTGAGGTGCAGGGTCACCAGTGTTAAGTACACTTCCCTACCTCTCCTGGTCACACTGTTCCTGAGCTGCTGAAATGAGCTATTCAGCAGTTACCTTTGAGTATGTCTGGGGCTGTATCTTGAACTGAGAAGGAAAACACTGCTGGAGAGAGGTCTTGTTTCTCTTCTCAAGGGGGAATAGAAAGTCTCAGGGAATTCAATAAGGATGTTGAAAATGCATCATGTGATGTTTTGAAATGCTATTATAAATCACTATATAAAAACTCAGGATGTATAGATCAGAAGAATAGATTTTAAGAGAGTTAATACTTTGCCATGTAAGTAACAGAAGAGTGGACTTCAGATCAGTTGGCTCTACGCTGACAAGGTTGAAGATTTAAAATATTTAGCAAGATGCATACCTTTTAACTTCATTTCCCCTGCAAAGCAGTCTAAACTCTATCCAAATCATTAAATTAATCCTTAGTGGCCTCTGGAAAATCAAAATTTCATTTCTTTAGCATGCAAATGATACTATTAAGGTTTGAAAATACACAGCACACAAAAAATCATCCACCTCTCTAGTTTGGTCTGGTCTGAAATCTTCAGCATGGTTACATTATAGATACAGAATACAAAATGTATTATTGCAATTAGATGACAATAACTAGCTTCATTTGCAGGATAGAAAGATTAGTCTTTTCATGGACAAAGCATATGTGGATGCACTGGAGACTGAATGGTATAAAGGGAAAAAAAATGTGTATACCTATTGTAGTATCAGCTTGATTTTTGCAGTAAATTTTGAGACCGCCTCTTTTAGCAGAGTTTAGGTGAGTCAGCTTTAAATGAGCACTTAATGCCAAGGGAGACCTGATGATCCCTCAGATTCAATTTAGCTGCTCTGGGTCACCAATCCTGGTTCCTTGGGAATGCAGTGACAGCAGCTTGGTGAGAGCATCCCAGAAACACACACCCAACACACCATGGGAGGAAGCCACATTGTATGCATGGCTGCTCTTTGTTTGCTTGTTTTGTCAGAGTCTATTTAGTGTTGTTGCAGGATTTTTGTTTGTTTTGGTTTTGTTTTTTAGAGCTATGTATGAGTGCATCTTAGTGAGGTGCCCCATGTTAGTGGACCTGATGTCTGTACATCTGGGTGTTCTTGGTGCTTTGCTCATGCTTCCTCCCATCTTGCAGGGCTGGTTACTGAAAGGGTGTGGGGTATGGGACTTTGTCAAGGGCAGTGCTGGATGCCAGATACCACATTGTCCAAGACTGTTTGGCCACTTAAGGCCAAGCGTGGAGCACTACCAAGTTCAGCAGCCAAATTCATAGGCCAGTGCTAGTGGTGTGACCCAAGAAGGGGAGCTGTGAGCAGTCCTTGCAGCCGGTGCTTCTTTTCTGGGTGCCAAATCAATGGGCAAATGCACATCACTGCATCATATATTTTCTTCCTGTTTGCTGCTTGTATTTCAGGAAACACAGGTGGCTGAGGGATGGCCTTGGCCAGTGGAAGCTCTCAGCCCACAGTTATCACCAGGGAGGTGACAACAAGGAGCCAGAAACCTGTAGCTTTTGTCAGGATGCACTGAATGTGTGCAGTCTGCTGCAATGGAGAGAAGTGCCTGCAACCAGCCCAGAGCCATGGAACTCTGGCAAGCAGGGCTGTTCACAAACTGCTTCTGCTTCTCTTCTGCTCATTCCCTGGTCACTTTGGCCTCTCTATAGTTAGTCCAGACACTTTGGCTTTTCTCTATCGAAAAATATGGTTTAAGAAATCTTGCTGTTCTGAATTTAGAAGCTTTTTGGTCATCTGCTGTAAAGGCAGAAATTCCGGGTAGGTCTAATTGACATCATGAGCCAAGCTGAGGCCCTGTCACAAACTGTCAGGTCCCTAAGCATTCACACAGCTTAAAATGAGCAAAGATACTGATGTAAGTAATTGAAGAGTGTGTAAGGGAGGCTAGTGCTGAGTAACCTGAAAGATGTCTCTGCTTAAATGGGTTTATGTTCTGTTTTTAAAACAGCCTCTGTATTTTGGAAATTTTGATTCAAATCTAGACAGACCGTGATTAGTCTTTTGCTGATTAATGAACTAGAAAAAAACTAATGGAGCTTACAGTTAAACCAAATTAAAATACTGTATTTGCTTCAAGAGGAGTTGGAGTTTGAATGTTTCAATACTTGATGATTTTAGGGAAGTATCATTAAGTTTAGAATTGGATATCTTTGTGCTGTGTTTTTGCATGTTAAGTTTCCTGTGAATATTTGCAATGTTTCTGAGGTAAGCTGAGCTGGAGTGGTGTTGAAAAATACGCAAGAACATCCAAACAACTAGTGCTTGGTAAAGCCAATTGCTCTCTTGCTTCCATTTTGTGTGAGCAATACATTAAAGGCTTGTAAAATACTAATATTTCAAAATATTTAGCTCAGTAATCAGATGTGCTAGTGTTTCTTCATTTATAGATAACAATAGGAGTGTCTTTTCTTCTTTTGAGAGACAAAATATCACATCCTACAGCAGCCTAGAGCATGCTGAGCTGGGGAGGAGCAGAGAAGGGATGATTGGATGAATGGTCTGCAAGGAGCTGGATATAAGCAGCTGGCTATAGGCTCTCCAGCCTATACCCATCTCCTTACAGACCACAACTATGAGGTCACTATGAGAATGTAATTGTGCGTGGGTTTGTGATGGCTTTCCCACTTTATATGCTGAGATGGTAACAAGACCAGGGAGAATTTTCCCTAAGCTGTTACTTGCATAATAATATTTTTAGAGTAAATTTTAAAGTCTGTAACAGAAGGGGTGATTAACTACTGNCAGGCACGGATGCAATAGCAGACACACCTTGTAATGGCAAAGCGCACACTGTGCTCCCTGCTCATCTCCTTTTTATCCATACAGCCTGAAACTAATGGGCCTTTGGACACGAGATAGCCAATCAAATGGCAGTTAGCCAAGATTTGACCATGTTGGGTGAAGCCATAGGCTTGCTTTACCCTTGTTTGGGCAGAACACAGCCTTGCACAAGGCAACCCTGTGTACCTTGTTTACCGCAGTTGCTGGGCAGGCCACAGACCCCAGACTTAGTGGCTCCAGGTTCTTTGTCCTTTTTCCCACGGTTGCTCTCCCCAAAACAGAAGGAAGGAGAGCAGAAAAACATGCCTGGGCAAGCTGGGATATGTACAAGCCTAATTTGTCCTGCTTAGGCCTACCAGGACAGAGTTGTGTTGGCAGCTAGGTGAAAGTGATTTGGCTATTATTCTACCATGTAAATCTTTTATAAATACCTGAAAAAAGTGATCTTATTTTTCTGTTCCATAGCAAAGTGTTCATAAATAAAAGATAGTCACATGGCTTTGGTCTCAAATACGCATCCACAGGTAAGCTTAATGTTGCTTTGGTAGCATATCTATGAATGAATATACAGACCTGAAAAGCAGACAGTTGTCAGAGCTGGGCAACCAAAACTGTAGAAGTACTTTCCTGCTGGAAAGTAAATGGTTATTAATGAAAATTATTGAAATTATGTTTCCAAGTTATTGACAAATTAAAAAAAGCAAACATTTGGTCACCCTGTCTTTTTAAAATAGCTTCTTTTCACATCCGTAGATCAATGAAAGCTGTAGAAATCATTATACTCATAGTACTTTGCAGCAGAGAGGTTTTTCAAGTTTATCCTTGCCAGCAAGCAAGTGAGCAACGTTTTTCTGAGGTTTATAATGGCTATGAAATAATTTAAAAAATATGATAGATTGTAGCATGCCAGCAAGTCTGGATATTCATTGATAAAAGCCTTTGAAAACTTTATAATATTTAGATGTGAAGGTGAAAAAAGACTAATTTAGTTTTAACTACGCAAAGCAATTCTCTCATTGCTCTCTGATCCCAGATCTAACTGTATGGAAGTAGAGCATGTAACTCTGTAATGAAGTTTAAAGTTTTGGACTGGCTTAATATAAATTTCAACAATATTTCCATAGTTGATAAGCAAACAGGAAACTCAAGTTAATTTGAAAAGAATGTCAGCAATCTGTTGTGGAAATAAATGGAAGCAAGCTTCTCTTTTTATGTTAATTTCACTTTTCTATGCATGCAGAAGCATTTTTAAAATTGACAAGATGGTAATTTATAATGAAAAAAATGGAGAAAATTTTCATGATGTGAATTCTGAACATGAAGGAGAAACCTTCACATTGAAGGTCTCATTCCATGCAAGTGTTGTCTTTGCCACTTACAATCGAAGCACTGGGCAACATGTATACAGTTCTGGAGCCCAAAGGACATGGAACAGTTGGAAAGGGTCCAGAGGAGGGCCACAAAATGATCAGAGCTGGAGCAGCTCTGCTATGCAGACAGGCTGAAAGAGTTGGGGCTCTTCAACCTGGAGAAGAGAAGGCTTTGAGGAGACCTTATAGTAGCCTTCCAGTATCTAAAGGGGGCCTACAGGAAGGCTGGAGAGGGACTATTGACAAGGTCTTGTAATGACAGGACAAGGGGCAATGGGTTTAAACTGGCAGAAGGGAGATTTAAACTAATGTCAGGAGGAAGTTCTTTCCAGTGAGGGTGGTGAGGCACTGGAACAGTTGCCCAGGGAGGTTGTGGCTGCTCCCTCTCTGGAGGTGTTCAAGGCCAGGTTGGAGGAGGCCTTGAGTGACCTGTGCTAGTGGGAGGTGTCTCTGCCTATGGCAGGGAGTTGGAACTAGATGATCCTTGAGGTCCCTTTCAACCTTACTATTCTGATTCCCTGATATGCCCCTGAATTTCATACCCTTAATATATAGATTACTGTTTACTGCCTAATAGTTTGCCAGAACTACTATGCTTTACATAAATGTAACTGTGTGCTGTAAGTGCATGGAGAGGGTCAGAACATTATTTTCTAGCTTTGAAAATTGCTCATACTTGTAATCCTATTAAAAACTTCGTGGTTGCTGTTGCTATTGATGTGCATAGCCTATTGTATAAGTTGGCCTTTTTCTAACATAGAGTATGTCAGAGTTCCAGGAGATCTCATTAGTGGTTTTGAAAGACAATATGAATATTATTTTCATACTAACTCATGATTTCATATGTATCCCTTGAAAAACTTGATGAAAACTTGAAGAGGTTTTACAATGATCAGGTAGCTGAAGCCTTATAACTCTGATCTGTGGTACCTGGTACTATTGTGCTTTATGGTTAGGGGAACATTTGGAGGTATGCGGAAAAGTTATCCTCTGGTAGCAAGCAGGAGTGAGTCCTGCATGACCTGCCCAGAGTGGTACAGATACCTCTGGAAGAGCTAGGAAGAGAACCTTAAATCTTTTGGTGCCTTCTGGTGGGGAACCATTAGGGGCATTTTGATTTTTCCCTTGCTTTATCACAAAGGAATAAGTGGGATTAGAGACTGTAGATTTTTTTCTGCTGAAAAAATACCTAACAAATCACCATCCATGTACATCTATTAGCACTATAATTCAGATACTACTATAGTCAGTCAGTAATTATAACACTTTTAGATTCAGATTAATA
>WBNM01035474.1:0-48434 GCA_013399055.1 Ramphastos sulfuratus
TCCATGTCCTTCTTGTGCTGGCGAAACCAGAAATGGACACAGTACTGCAGGTGGGGTCTCACGAGTGCAGAGTAGGGGCGGGGGAATGGAAATCACCTACCTTGTTCTGCTGGTCACACTGCTGTTTTTGATGCAGCACAGGATACAGTTGATTGCTACCATTGATTGGTAGCACCAGATAGTTGCCATTTTTCAAAGATTAATTGTGACAACTTCTCCCTGGAATTGTCTCTCAGCAGCTTAAGTGTGGCCCTGAAGTAAATGCTGAACCAAGCTTAAACTCACCCACCAGCATTCCCACCTGCCCATCACACTTAAAATGATACTGAAATGTGAGCTTCTCCTACAGATGTTGACAAACAATATTTGAGGGGCATGAATCCCAGTCTCAGTAAATAAAAAAACATTTCCAGCTCATGTTTCATGCATCTTCTGTATAAATGCCATTACATAGCTTCTGTCAGGGCCCTGCTCTACGGATAACATGCATTTGAAAAGGTTGGCACAGTCAGTTCTTTCTCAAGTGTTTCCTCAAGCAGTTAAAAGACAAGAAGGACTTTCCTCTTTTTGCTTCCCCTCTAGCAAGAAAGAGGCATTTTACACACTGCCGTGAGACTTCTTTGCTTCTCCAGTTAGCACAACCAAACAATAGGTACCAATAACCTTTTCCCTCTGCGTGCATGTTCTGTTCTTTTTCACTGCTTAAACCAAAAAAACCCAAACCTACAACATATTTACCCTCAGGGTGGCTCTTAGTCCTAAACTCATCCCATTATTTTATTTCTTCAAGCAATGCAAGGATTTTTTTTTTCCCCAATGATGCCCTGTAGTATACTGATGTTTTTTTTATGTAGTCAAAAAAAGCCATTGCATAGAGCTCAGCGTGGGTAGGACTAAAGTTTCAACTTACATTAGCTTAGCTTTAAGCCAGAACAGCTTTTCAGGACACACTCTGGTCTCTTCATCTTGCAAAAATATTACAGGTTCTCTGAAGGATTTAAACTAAAAAAAAAACCAAAAAAACCCAAACAAACAAAAAAACCCAAAAAACAAAAAAAAACCCCAAACATAAAACAATAATTAGGAATTGTGTTTGCCCTATAGATAAAATAACTTACTTTTGATGCACAAATCAAAGAAACTGCTCTGGTAAGTCCTACCTGGAGTACTGCATCCAGCTGTGGTGCCCTTAACACAGAAAGGACATGGACCTGATGGAGTGGGTCCAGAGGAGGGCCACAAAAATGATCAGGGGGTTGGAGCACCTCTGCTACAAGACAGGCTGAGGGAGCTGGGGATGTTCAGCCTAGAGAAGAGAAGACTCTGGGGAGACCTAATAGCACCCTGGTAGTACCTAAAAGGGGCTACAAGAAGGCTATGGAGGGACTGTTTACAAAGGATGGGAATGATAGGACAAGGGACAATGGTTTGGAATTAGAGAAGAGTGGATTTAGGAACAAGTTCTGCACCATGAGGGTGGTGGAACACTGGAATGGATTGCCCAGGGACGCGGTTTGGGCCCCGTCCCTGGAGATATTCGAGGTGAGGTTTGACAGGGCTGACTGCAGAGAGAGTTGGACTGGATGACCCTTGGAGGTCCCTTCCAATCCAATGCATTCTATGATCTTATGAAACTATCCCAAAGAAAGTTATTTTTTCTGTAGCTGAATTCTGACTTGTCTCCTCTGTAATATGATGGTGTGGAATATGCACACTTGCATAATGGTTGGACCAAAATACCCAAATTTCATTTGAGTGTATTTATCAATGGAAATATTGGAGTTATACAGGCTCAGGTGATTTATCATTTCCTTGCTTTTGATTCTGCTTTGCCATTGTGACATAGAACACAAAAGTTTGCTTCATTTCACTATGACTATGTAAAGCCCAGGTCACTTCTGGTGGTCTTTTTGCAACTTTTTCCTTTTTTTTTTTTTCTTTTTCTTTAGTGTTACAGCAAGCAGAAGCATCACTTACAGATGATTATATCAAGAAATCTCAGCGTGCATTGCTGCAATCTGGTATGTTGTGTAGTTCTTTGTGTGGCATTGCCTCAGAAATACAAGAAGCTGGTTTTTGGGTTTTTTTTTAAATAAAAGTATGGGCAGTATGGAAACAGAGATTCTAGAAGTGGTTAATGGTTTCTGAAAAGTCAGCCTGTCAGTTCAGCCTTCTGTGGTGTTTGAAACCTTAATTAATTGTATGGTGTTAAAAGATAAAGGTGAGCTTAGGGTGCTAACGACTTGTAAATACACAGAAAATCATCATCAAGATAGGAAGTGTGTAGAAGAATTGTCTTTGTCTTCTGCAGCATGCTAGGTACAGACTGCAGGAGGGTTAGAAGGCACAATTAGGGAAGTGATGCTGATGAATCTACCCTAACGAGTATTTCCCGTGTCACTGATACAGCCATTGTACATTCAGGGTTCCTGCCTCGGCAGCAGCAGCAGCCTCATTAGAGAATGTTTTGATCTCATGTTTAAGCAAAGCTCCACTAGAAGGGAGCCTAAAAGTAGCCAGGAGGCTGGCTTAGTAGCTTCAGCACAAGGGAAAGAGCTTAGCTTTCCAGGAGATATATGAATGGACTAGGGGAGTCTTTTTAAAGGTTATGAAGTCCTTCTTTCTCCCTGTGTCTGAGAACTCCTATTGACGTGAAAGGAACCTCTGTCCTATTCATTTCAAAGGGGGTTTTGTCAGGAAAAAGAGCTTGATCAAAGTAGCTACTAAGCATGCTTAGTGGCTAGTGTTCAGAGTTAAATGTATCAGCTGTTCCAAACCATTTCTATTTCAAATTATTCAAAGGGTTTAGGGGACTGGCAGCCTGCACGTTTTCCCCTTTAAGGTCACCAAAACCTATCAGCCCAAACTTGAAATCTAGGATGGCAGATTTAGAGCTCTGAATGAAAACTATAAAGGCTGCAAACTGAGTTAAAATCTCAAGCCCAACAGCAGCAGACACCACATAAAACTAACTAAAAAGGCAGCTATGAAAATAGCTGATTCCCCAGATTAGAGCAGGAAGGTGGAATGATGAGAAATGCTTGAGCTAGGAAGCGTCAAGAAGCTCCTGAGTTTTATACCAGAAATATCTATATTGAGAAATGTGTTTAAAATGATAGGAAAGTGTGCTTTATCACAGAACCCCAGCATGCTGGGGGTTGGAAGGGGCTTCTCTGGATCATCCAATCCAACCCCTGTTGCTGAAGCAGGGTCACTCACTGTAGCTTGCCCAGGGTGGCAATGGTCAGGAAGGTTTGGAATCTCTCCAGAGGAGACTCCACAATCTCTCTGGGCAACCTGCCCCAGGGCTCTGGCTCCCTCATGAGAAAGAAGTTTCTCCTCCTGTTTAGGTGGAAACACCTGAAGGTTAACACAGCCACCATCAGCTCTTGAAGGAGCCTGGTGCTGCCAGTTTCTGTTGTATAAAATCTCAGATTCTTACTCAAGAGACAAATTTATTTTTGACTCTGCCTTCTTCTATGACACAATTCAACGAATCATAGAATCAGTCAGGGTTGGAAGGGACCACAAGGATCATCCAGTTCCAACCCCCTGCCATGGGCAAGGACACCTCACGCTAGATCAGGCTGTCTAGAGCCTCATCCAGCCTGGCCTTAAACACCTCCAGGGATGAGGTGTTTAAGGCCAGGCTTCCACCACCTTCCTGGGCAACCCATTCCAGGGTCTCAGTACTCTGATGGTGAAGAACTTCTTCCTAACATCCAGTCTGAATCTACCCATTTCTAGCTTTATTCCATTCCCCCTAGTCCTATCACTACCTGACATCCTAAAAAAGTCCCTCCATAGCTTTCTTGTAGGCCCCTTTAAGATACTGAAAGATCACAATAAGGTCACCTTGGAGCCTTCTCCTCTCCAAACTGAACAACCCTAATCTAACAACAATGTAATTATGAGACCAGATTAATTCGGCTTAGAATTCTACTCCCTAAACTTTCCATTCCTTATAGAACAACTTGTTTGCCCAATAGATAACCAAAGCCAAAGCTTTCATTTGAAGTGAGGTCATCTGTAGGTGCTGATAAAGATTAAGTTTTACCTTTGCAGGCTGAAATGTGTTCATCATTGCAGACATGTCTGTATTCATCTGTCTCACACGTAAGTGTTTAAATTGAGCATATGTAGAACATCATGTAAAGCCATTAGCCACCTGTACAAGTGCAGCTTAGAAACATAGAAATCTGGTCTTGATTAAAACAGGCAGAATAGAACCTGAAGCAAAAAAACCCCCAAAAACCCAAAAAAACAAACCCTAAACCCACCTAATGTGTTTGAAACCAAAGCCATGTTGTCAAACAGCAATAATTTTCACTAAGGGGAATTTAAGAATTAAGATTCTCGTACCTTAAATATGTCACATTAATTCATATCAAAGAGATCATCATTTCTGAAGACATAAACTCACTGAAAATTATGAACATTAAAAAAAAAAACAGTTAAAATCATAAATATTATAAAGTCTGCCAAAAGCCTTTGGAACCCATTTGACATCACATAGTGTTGAAAATGGTCAGCATGGAGAGAAGCTTTTGGTAGTTGACAGGCAAAACTTGACTGGAGATCCAATGCAGCAGTATCATCAACATCACAGGGTGTGATCTAGCAGTGAAAGTGTTATCATGGAGTCAGAGAATCATATAGAATCACAGAATGCATTGAGTTGGAAGGCACCCTCAAAGGTCATCTTGTCCAACTCCACTGCAGTCAGCAGGGACATCTCCAACTAGACCAGGTTGCTCAGAGCCCTATTAAAGCTTGACCCTGAATGTATTTAGAAATGGAGCCTCCACCACATCTCTGGGCAACCTATTCCAGTATTTCACCACTCTCATTGTGAAGAACCTCCTTATGGCTAACCTAAATCCTGATCACATTAAGGCAGCTGGTTCAGTTGCTCATGGGTTGGTTTGGCCAAAGGCTTCAATGCAACAGCTTCTTCTGTGCCATCAACTAGAATGTATGGCAGTGAGCAGAAAGGGATAATACCAAAGAGTATAAATACCAAATGCCCCCTATACAGCAGGAAATCTCAGATGGTTGTTGTTTCTCTTAAACAAATACTCTATTCTCTCCCCTTCCTCCTCAGCCACACACAAGCCCTTCAGGCTAAACAAAACCAGATGATGCACAGCCTGAGAACCAGGTCCCCTCCTGGTCATCCTGGAGAATGCTGAAACTTCCACACCATTTGTGTAAGTGTTGCACATTCATTTGTTTTACCACCAGGAAAAATGATAGCTTTATTAAAATGGTGACTAGTAAAGAGGAAAAGAATGGTCATGGCTAGAACTATAAATCTAGTGTTAAAATAGGTACATAATAAGGATTGTATTTATACACAGAGTCACAGAATGGGAGGGCTTGGAAGGGACCTCTGGAGATCGAGTCCAACACTCCTGCCAAAGCAGCATCAGCTAGGACAGGTCACAGAGGAACCCATCCAGGCAGGTTTTGGATGTCTTCAGAGGAGACTCCCCAACCTCTCCGGGCAGCCTGCTCCAGGGCTCCAGCACCCTCACTATAAAGAAGTTTCTCCTCATGTTGAAGTGGAACTTCCTATGTTTCAGTTTGTACTTGNATGAGTTGTAGAAACTAACAGCAGGCCTTGAAAAGAGAGAGATTTATTCAAATGCCATTTAGGAAAAAAGCTAGCAGAGAAAATCATGAAAACCAGCTTTACAAATGCACACAAATTCATCCCCAACTCTTACGCCTCAGGAGGCAAATACAAGATAATTTTGTTTGGTTATTTTATTTTGTTTAAATCAATACATTTTAAGGAGCTGGGAGCTTCCCAGCTGGTGGTAGAAAATTAAAAAGTAAACCCCATCCTGCCACTTAAGGTACTAACAAAGCAGGAATCATGGAACATTAAAAACTAAAGACCTTCTTGGAGTGAGTGACCCAAAACTGAACCAAATATCCTAGGTGTGGCTTCACCAATGCCAAGCAGAGGGGGAGGACCCCTGCCCTACTCCTGCTGGCCACGCTATTGCTGATCCAAGCCAGGATGCTGTTGGCCTTCTTAACCGCCTGGCCACTCAGCTGTCAACCAGCACCTCCAGGTCCAACTGCTCAGCCACTCTGCCCCAAGCCTGAAGCATTCTTGGGGTCGTTGTGACCCAAGTGTAGGAGCTGGCATCATCAATGTCCTCAGTAGAAGGGCACTTGTCCAACTTCTCAGCCACTCTGCCCCAAGCCTGAAGCATTCTTGGGGTCGTTGTGACCCAAGTGTAGGAGCTGGCATCATCAATGTCCTCAGTAGCAGGACCACTTGTGCACTCTGTCAAGACTTGCCAGGCTTGGGCAATGAAAGGGTGGCAGGAGACCTTTTGAGAACAATTTCCTGCTCATCCACTCCTATTGATGAGAGCTGTTGTGCAGAAATAACCCAGGTCTCTCCTCACTGCAGTTCCCCAACCCCAAACTGCTGCTGTCGATTGCAGCCTAGAGCCATTTCCCTAGGAGGGGAGATTGTGCTCTCATTTGACAGTGATGGTAAACAGAGGGAAGCTTGGACTGGAGTTGTGTGGTTATGTGTTCTGTGCTTCCCCCATTTTCTGCAAAATGGAGCTGAAAGCAATCACAGAAAAGTGAGTTTCTCAACAACAGTGCTGTGCATCAAGAAACAAAACTATTAGCTTGATTGCCAGGAAAGTCAAAAGGAAAATGAAAGTATTGCCTTGTGTGCTGGTTTGAGGCAATCAATAGTGGGGATGGTGTTTGGAGTACTCTCAGTGCACAAATTCAGAACAGCCAAAGTTTGTAGTCCTCTCTTGTAAGTTGTGCAATCGACACACAAATGTAGATGTGTGTTCAAGCTTCACACTTCTCCATTTCCTTGCCCAAGAGGGTTATTTAAAGAAAATAATACACAGACCAAGAGACACTTTCAATATGCAGACATCAGTCACAGCAAATCTGACACAGGATTTCCTGCTCCAAACTGTTCTTGGTCACTGTTTACTGAAACACCTTGCTATGTGTACAGTCGTGCCTTGATAAATGCAAATGCTTTAGAAGACCTGCTTCCAGGAAAGTCACACATTAGACCAGCTGTTGATTCCTCTGTAGGCATGTTGTGAGCTCTGCTCAGCTCAGCAATTTATTCTGAAGGGAGCAATGGTTCAGCATTGCTCCCTGGAAAGATGGGAGAAGTTCATCATTGAGCTCATCATCATCACTCTTGTGCTTTTGGTTCACAATCAAACTCTTTCTAGGAGGAGGAGCAATGAAGTGGAAATCAATGCCTTGTACACATCATGAAATCATAGAATTGTTCAGAAAAGACCTCTAAGATCATTGAGTCCAACCACCAAGCCAACACCACCAATGCCATTGAATCATGTCCCTAAGTGCCATGTCCACAGGTTTCTTGAACACCTTCAGGCATGGTGACTCCACCACCTCCCTGAACAGCCTGTCCCAATGCCTGACCACTCTTGCAGCAACAAAATTTTTTCTCGTCTCCAACCTAAACCTCCCCTGGCACAATTTCAGGCCATTTCCCCTCATTCCACATCAAGAGCATTGTGGGCAGCAGGGCAAGGAAGGGGATTCTGCCCCTTTGCTCTCCTGACACCCCACTTAGAGTCCTGTGTGCAGTTCTGGAGCCCCCAACACAAGAAGGATGTGGAACTGTTGGAGCCAGTTCAAAGGAGGCCATGAAGATGGTCAGAGGGCTGCAGCAGCTCTGCTATGAGGACAGGCTACAAGAGTTGGGGCTCTTCAGCCTGGAAAAGAGAAGGCTTCCAAGAGACCTTGGAGTGGCCTTCCAGTATCTGAAGAGGGCTACAGGAGGGCTGAGAAGAGACTGTTTACAAGGACTTGTAATGACGGAACGAGGAGGAATGGGTTTAAACTGGCAGAGGGGAGATTGAAACTGGGTGTTAGGAAGAAGTTCTTTACAGTGAGGGTGGTGAAACACTGGCACAGGTTGCCCAGGGAGGTTGCGGCTGCTCCCTCCCTTGAGATGTTCAAGGCCAGGTTGGAGGAGGCCCTGAGTGACCTGTGCTAGTGGGAGGTGTCCCTGTCTATGGTTGGGGGTTGGGACTGGGTGATATTTGAGGACCCTTCCAACTGAAACTATTCTATGATTCTATGATTTTATCACCTGATACTAGGGAAAAGCAACCAAACCCCACCTGGTTCCAACCTCCTTACAGGGAGCTGTAGAGAACATGAGGTCAGCTTCCTCTTCAGACTAAACAACCCTCATTCCCTCAGCTCCTCCTCATAAGACTTGTTCTCCAGACCCTTCACCTGCCAGGTCCTGCCCAGGATAGCCCAACTTCAGGGCTTTAAACTCAAATGATGGGAGAGGTGAGTGCAGAAGGGGAGATGAGAGGAGGAATGAGTTGTATTCAAAAAAATCAAGTGAGCTCACAGTTGAGAAAAGGCCACTTTGGAGTATGCAGCAGCTCAGTGCTGGGAAAAAAAAAAAAAAAAAAAAAAAAGCTCAGTAATCAAGGGAAGTTTGATGCAGATCCAGAGGCACTCTTACTGTGTGAGTGATGTCACTCACACCTCTGAGAGGTTCTGTTTCACTTTGACTTGATCTTGACAGGATATTCTCATGCAACTAAGTCTAGCTACACATTCTTCTAAGACTGAACTTGAAAGTAGATGTGTAGAGCTTCCTCCTTGTGTCCCAGAGTCATGTTTGGAGCTCAGAGAGAGCAGTACTTCTTCACAATGATCCTCACTAAGTTAAACAAAACCAAAACAACAACAACAAACAAACAAACAAACAAACAAACCAACCCACCAAACCCAAAGGAAGAAAAGATTCAGAAGTGGGAACTGAATTTGGGTGTGGGATAGAGCAGGCAGGGCAAGAGGACACTGGTAAATGTGATGCCTTCAAGTTGGAGCTCCAAGGAAGCCTTGGAAGCTTGCACATGCAAATGATGGATAACTCAAGGTAATATTTGTGGGGCTGCAATGAGGGTATGGAGCCAAATAGGAATGGGAGAGCTTGAGAAAGCAAAATTCTATTAAAGGATTTGAGATAAAAATTTCATTCTCTGGATTGGTGCAGTAAGGCTGTCTTTTTCTCAGTGAATGAAATAAGCAAGGAAGCTCAGAAATGCCTTGGTAGCCAGCCAGGGTCTCTTTAAGAGTGCCTCCTGGGCACTGCAAACCCCTAGGTTGCAGCAAGCACAGGTGATTGGAAAGAGGCAGGATTTACTGGAGAGCCAGAGGGGCTGAAGGAGCTGAAAACAGCTGAAAACAAGAAGTGAACAGAAGAGGTTAACACACACTGTGGGACAGTTTCTGAAGAGCCCACAGAGGAGATGTCAAACTAGGCTAGAAAACCAGTTGCAAGAGTTTTGCTTTTTGTCTAGGTTACCTGGTGGTGAGGCAGGGTGAGTCAATGCAAGAGAAGCTTCTGTCAAGCTTTACCTCTTGCTGCTGAGGCTTTTTGAAGGCTCTGGTAACCTTTGTGCAGTATGTCCCACACTTGTTCATGGGAAAATCAGGGAATGTGGCAGGTGTGATGGGAATTCCTAACCCTGAAACCCTGAATAATGCCACAGAGATTAAAAATCAGGACACTAAGTGCTCCTGGCTCATCCAGGTGTTGCAAAGAAAAGCTTGTAGGACAAAAGAATGACTGGGGTTGGTAATGCTTCTGCAAGTACCTGAATAGTGTCACTAATTAGTCATTCTTAGAAACAAAGGAGTGGAAAATGCTGCTAAAAAAGGAGGGAAATAAAAAAGAAAATTACAGCTGAGTTTTAGTATAAACCTTCACTAGAAAATAAATGCCAGTGTGGGGTTGTGCCAAGGGGGTTGTGGAGGCTCTCTCTCTGTAGGTATTCAAGACCCACCTGGTTGCGATCCAGTGTGATCTGCTGTAGTTGCTCCTGCTCTGGCAGGGAGGTTGGACTGCATGATTTTTGGAGGTCCCTTCCAGCCCCTAATATTCTGTAATTCTGTGATAGTTTTACTTCATAGTTAATAGATATTTTCAAGGAGCCCAAATGACTCCATTTCCCACCTCCCCACTCCCATCACTCGATGGTTGTGTGTTAATGAATTTCTTTGTGCAGTTCTTTCTTGATTTTAAACACAGATATTCTTCTAAGCTTTTCCTGATTTTAAACACACACAGATAATTCTTCTGGGCTTTTCCTGAAGCCACAGGTTAATTCTTTAGAGGGAGAAAGGAAAAAAAAAGATCCATAAAGCCTAGGAGGTGCAAGGAGTTGTAATCCCAACCTGTCTGGATTATCCCAAATACATGTGTAAGCTACCAAGTTTTTTCTTCTCAGTGAAATTATAACACAACACAGGCTGTGCTGTCTCTGATCAAAGAGAATGACACCCCTTGGTGTTCTCCAGGGCTCAGATCCATTTGATATCTTTATCAATGATCAGCACGAGGGCATTGAGGGCATATGCAGTAACTCTGCAGATGATGCTAAGATGGGAGGGAGCACTGATCTGCTGCAGGATGGGGAGGCTTTACTGAGGGACCTGGCCAAGATGGATCAATGAGCCAGGTCAGTTGTATGAGGTTCAACAAGGCCAAGTACTGGGTCATGCACTTGGGTCACAATGACCCCATGAATGCTCCAGCCTTGGGGAGAAGTGACTGGAAAGCTGCTCAGTACAGAAAGACCTGGAGGAGCTGGTTGATAGCCAGCTGAAGATGAGCCAGTGTGTGTTCAGGTGGCCACGAAGATCCTGGCTTGGATCACCAACTGTATGACCAGCAGAAGCAGGGAAGTGGTTATCCCCTAGTATGCAGCACTGGTGAGGCCACTCCTCACATACTGGGTTCATTCAGTTTTGAGCCTGTCACTCCAGGAAGGACATGGAGTATGTCCAGAGATGGGTAACAAAGCTGGTGAAGAGCCTGGAGAACAGGTGTGGTGAGGAGCAGCTGAACAACTGGAGTTGTTTAGTCTGGAGAAAGGGAGGCTGAGGGGAGGCCTTCTGGATCTCTACAACTCCCTGAAAAGGGGCTGGAGTGAGGTGGGGATTAGTCTCTTCTCCCAAGTAACAAGTGATAGAACAAGAGGAAATGGCCTCAGATTGCACCGGGGGAGGTTGAAGTTGGACATTGGGAACAATTTGCTCCCCCAAAGGGTTGCCCAACTCTGGAGCAGGCTGCCCAGGGAGGTGGTAAAATTCCCATCCCTAGAAGTGTTTCAAGGAAGCAGAGAAGTGGTGCTGAGGGCCATGGTTTAGCCCCAGCCTTGGCAGAGTTAGAGAATGGTTGGACTTGATGACCTTAATGGTCTTTTCCAACTGAAATAATTCCAATTCTATAATTCTATGAATGAAATTTTCTTTAAAAGCATAGAATCAGAATAATAGAATCAACCAGATTGGAAGAGACCTCCAAGCTCATCCAGCCCAACCTAGCACCCAGCTCTAGCCAATCAACCAGACCATGGCACTAAGTGCCCCATCCAGTCCTTTCTTGAACACCTCCAGGGACAGCAACTCCACCACCTCCCTGGGCAGCCCATTCCAATGCCAATCACTCTCTTTGTGAAAAACTTCCTCCTAATATCCAGTCTATACCTCCCCTGGCACAACTTGAGACTGTGTCCCTTTGTGCTGTTGCTGGTTGCCTGGGAGAAGAGCCCAAGCCCACCTGGCTACGACCTCCCTTCAGGTAGGTGTAGAGAGCAATGAGGTCTGCCCTGAGCCTCCTCTTCTGTAGGCTGCACACCCCCAGCTCCCTCAGCCTCTCCTCACAGGGCTGTGCTCCAGGCCCCTCACCAGTCTTGGTCCCCTTCTCTGGGCACATTCCAGCAGGGTCTAAGGAAGTGAGATCTGCCTTCTCCCTTCCCCTGAACTTTCAGCTAGGATTTTAGCTGCACAAGGAGCTATGAAGCCAGAGTTCTTTGTTGTTCATGGACCTGCTCTGTGGAGACGTTACTCACTCTGGGCACTTGAGGAACAGCTTGTGCTCCACAGTTATGTAATAATAATAACTGCACACAAACTATTGTCTGCTCTGACCCACAGCAACCCACAAAGCAAAAGAAAACACTTCCTAATCGATTTCTTCTGATACTCAACACTGAGCCAGTAAAACTTTCCTATGGTGGTTCTAGCAGGAAAAAAGTAAATTACTGTCAAAGCAGAAAAACAAATGCATGGATTTAGCCCAGCAGCAATTTCTTTGTGTAAAGCTTCAGGCTTATTGCAATGTGCAGCCTCCTAAGGTTCTGAGAACATTAGCAAGCTTTTTTTTTTTTTTCNCTCCCCCAAAGGGTTGCCCAACTCTGGAGCAGGCTGCCCAGGGAGGTGGTAAAATTCCCATCCCTAGAAGTGTTTCAAGGAAGCAGAGAAGTGGTGCTGAGGGCCATGGTTTAGCCCCAGCCTTGGCAGAGTTAGAGAATGGTTGGACTTGATGACCTTAATGGTCTTTTCCAACTGAAATAATTCCAATTCTATAATTCTATGAATGAAATTTTCTTTAAAAGCATAGAATCAGAATAATAGAATCAACCAGATTGGAAGAGACCTCCAAGCTCATCCAGCCCAACCTAGCACCCAGCTCTAGCCAATCAACCAGACCATGGCACTAAGTGCCCCATCCAGTCCTTTCTTGAACACCTCCAGGGACAGCAACTCCACCACCTCCCTGGGCAGCCCATTCCAATGCCAATCACTCTCTTTGTGAAAAACTTCCTCCTAATATCCAGTCTATACCTCCCCTGGCACAACTTGAGACTGTGTCCCTTTGTGCTGTTGCTGGTTGCCTGGGAGAAGAGCCCAAGCCCACCTGGCTACGACCTCCCTTCAGGTAGGTGTAGAGAGCAATGAGGTCTGCCCTGAGCCTCCTCTTCTGTAGGCTGCACACCCCCAGCTCCCTCAGCCTCTCCTCACAGGGCTGTGCTCCAGGCCCCTCACCAGTCTTGGTCCCCTTCTCTGGGCACATTCCAGCAGGGTCTAAGGAAGTGAGATCTGCCTTCTCCCTTCCCCTGAACTTTCAGCTAGGATTTTAGCTGCACAAGGAGCTATGAAGCCAGAGTTCTTTGTTGTTCATGGACCTGCTCTGTGGAGACGTTACTCACTCTGGGCACTTGAGGAACAGCTTGTGCTCCACAGTTATGTAATAATAATAACTGCACACAAACTATTGTCTGCTCTGACCCACAGCAACCCACAAAGCAAAAGAAAACACTTCCTAATCGATTTCTTCTGATACTCAACACTGAGCCAGTAAAACTTTCCTATGGTGGTTCTAGCAGGAAAAAAGTAAATTACTGTCAAAGCAGAAAAACAAATGCATGGATTTAGCCCAGCAGCAATTTCTTTGTGTAAAGCTTCAGGCTTATTGCAATGTGCAGCCTCCTAAGGTTCTGAGAACATTAGCAAGCTTTTTTTTTTTTTTCCCTGTGCTGTTTTTGTCACTTTCCAGCAAAAAATATAATAACTACACATGGCAAAAGCAGGAAAAAGGAAAAAAAAAAAGTGTAAAATGAAACCAAAATGGTTCTTCTAAATTGCTGTGAACAAAAGAAGGAAAGAGGGAGTGCTGTGGAAAACAGAGGAACGGCAGTTTGATACTGAGGATCACCACGGTGCAGGGAGAAGATTTTAGTCTCAGGTTGTGGTGGTAATTACTGAAATTAATCTGTCTGCCAGCATATTTGATCTGTGCTGCACTGTCCCCACCACCTCAAGAACCAGCAGGTTTGGGACCTGTTGTGCAGAGTTATGCTTTACCAGAGTGCTTTGCAGTAACCTCACAAGCACTTCTTGCTCAGAAATGCTCTTCTGGTGGCACTTACCCCATGGAAAAATTCACCATGGCAGGAAACTTTACATTTATGAACCTTATAAGAGGTACTTAGGAAGCTTCAAGCCATGAGCTATGTCCCAGGAAAAGTGTTTCAATGTAGAAGCAGGAGCAGTGTGTTTCCAGGAATATCCTGCTCAGCCCAGCAGCATGAATGCACAGAGTGAATCAGAATCCTGGAATGGCTCAGGTTGGAAGGAACCATTAAAGGCCATCTAGCCCAGCTTCCCTGCAGTAGGCAGGGATATCTTCAACTAGAGCAGGTTGCTCAAAGCCCCATCCAATCTGATATCCTGAATCCAGTTCCACCTGCTGCTGAGTCCAAGCTGGGGCTTGCCCAGTGCCTGCCCTCAGCATCAGTACTGCAAATGGTGCCATCATTGCCACCAGGGATTGGGTTCTATGTTGGTTTGTGTCTCTTTGTCTCTCTTCACAGAATCACAGAATGTGAGGGACTGGAAGGGACCTCCAAAGCTCATCCAGTCCAACCCCTCCTAAAGCAGGATCCTCTAGAGCAGGTCACACAGGAACATGTTCAGTTGGGTTTTGAATATCTTCAGAGAGGGAGACTCCACAACCCCCCTGGGCAGACTGTTCCAGTCTTCTGTCACCTTCACAGGGAAAAAAAAATCCTCCTCATGTTTAGATGAAACTTCCTATGCCTCAGCTTGCACCCATTGCCCCTTGTGCTGTCACCAGGCATCACCCACCAGAGCCTGGCTCCAGCCTCCTGGCACTCACCTTTACATCTTTGTAAACATTGCTGAGGTCACCTCTCAGTCTCNAAGAACTTCCTCCTCACCTCCAGGCTGAATCTCCCCTCCTCCAGCTTTGCTCCACTCCCCCTAGTCCTGTCACTCCCTGATAGCCTAAGAAGTCCCTCCCCAGCGTTTTTGTAGCCCCCTTCAGATCCTGGAAGGCCACAAGAAGGGCAACTGGGAGCCTCCTCTTCTCCAGACTGAACAGCCCCAACTCTTTCAGTCTGTCCTCATAGCAGAGCAGCTCCAGCCCTCTGAACACCCTCATGGCCCTTCTCTGGACACACTCCAGCATCTCCACATCCCTCTTGTCCCAGGGGCTCCAGAACTGGATGCAGTACTTCAGGTGGGGTCTCACCAGAGCAGAGTAGAGGGGGATGAAATCAATCATAAACATCAAATCAGTGAATAAATTTGACTCTTAATTTCTCAGGGAAAAGCTCTTCCCAGAAATACAGTATCAAACTTTGGGATATTTCTGTAAAATCTTAGCTTTACTCCTGAAATATGGATAATAGGGATCTTGGCTAAGCTTAAGGAGCATTTCCCTATGATATGCTTTTATCAAAAGCCTTCCCTTGGCCTCCTTAGATTTTAATAGTATCACTTTTGGCATAGAAATAGAACATATACATAAAATCCCAGGCAACCAAGTCATACTTGATTTTTTTTTGTGCATGTTTTTATATGACAAATTTGAAGCAGGAAGAGCGAAGCATTAATTATTGTTTTGGTTGTGAAGGATTCTAAAGCTTCCTCTAATTTGGAGCTAATTCTGTTGCTNAGACACAACACACTTGAGTTTTGCATCACAGGCTGAAGCCTCCTCTCTTTCTCCAGGCTCTCAAACCCTGCAAAATCAAACCTCACCACCTCACAATTGTGACCTTCCTCCACCAATAAGTGACACATGATTTTCAGAAGTGCCTGGAGTGGAATTCTCAGTCAGACTGATCCCCAGGGCCTGGGGACTGAGGTTCCTCATGTGTCAAACAGCTTTTTTTTGGTGGTTTAAAAATCTCTTTTAAATGGCTCTGCCTGTGTCTTTTTTTGGTTCCTTTTTCAGCATGGGCACAACTTAGTGGTGAAGTGGCAAAGATGGTCCTGGACCTTAGTGATACATTTCTCAGAGGGTCTCAAAGCATAAGAATCATAGAATCAGTCAGGATTGGAAGGGACCACAAGGATCAGTCAGTTCCAACCCCCCTGCCATGGGCAGGGACACCTCACACTACATCAGGCTGCACAGAGCCTCATCCAACCTGGCCTTAAACACCTCCAGGACTGGGGCCACAACCACCTCCCTGGGCAACCCATTCCAGGCTCTCACCACTCTCATGCTGAAGAACTTCCTCCTCACCTCCAGGCTGAATCTCCCCTCCTCCAGCTTTGCTCCACTCCCCCTAGTCCTGTCACTCCCTGATAGCCTAAGAAGTCCCTCCCCAGCGTTTTTGTAGCCCCCTTCAGATCCTGGAAGGCCACAAGAAGGGCAACTGGGAGCCTCCTCTTCTCCAGACTGAACAGCCCCAACTCTTTCAGTCTGTCCTCATAGCAGAGCAGCTCCAGCCCTCTGAACACCCTCATGGCCCTTCTCTGGACACACTCCAGCATCTCCACATCCCTCTTGTCCCAGGGGCTCCAGAACTGGATGCAGTACTTCAGGTGGGGTCTCACCAGAGCAGAGTAGAGGGGGATGAAATCAATCATAAACATCAAATCAGTGAATAAATTTGACTCTTAATTTCTCAGGGAAAAGCTCTTCCCAGAAATACAGTATCAAACTTTGGGATATTTCTGTAAAATCTTAGCTTTACTCCTGAAATATGGATAATAGGGATCTTGGCTAAGCTTAAGGAGCATTTCCCTATGATATGCTTTTATCAAAAGCCTTCCCTTGGCCTCCTTAGATTTTAATAGTATCACTTTTGGCATAGAAATAGAACATATACATAAAATCCCAGGCAACCAAGTCATACTTGATTTTTTTTTGTGCATGTTTTTATATGACAAATTTGAAGCAGGAAGAGCGAAGCATTAATTATTGTTTTGGTTGTGAAGGATTCTAAAGCTTCCTCTAATTTGGAGCTAATTCTGTTGCTTTCAGCCACTCGGCAATTACACCCTGTCAGGTGTGGCTGAGGAAACTTGGTGTTATGGAAACACAGATTCTTGCCACTCAGTACCTCAGATGTGTAGAATCACAGAATTGTTTCAGGTGGAAGAAATCTCCAAGATTCATCGAGTCCAACCTTCACCCCCACACCACTATGGCCATTAAACCATGTACCAAAGTGCCATAGCCTCAGGTTTCTTGAACACCTCCAGGAGTGGTGACTCCAGCACCTCCCTGGGCAGCCTGTTCCAATGCCTGACCACTCTTGCAGCAAAGAAATTGTTCCTCATGTCCAACCTAAACCTCTCCTGGCACAATTTCAGGCCATTTCCTTTCATTCTACCATCTGACACCAGGAAGAAGAGACCAAGCTCCATCTCACTCCAGCCTCCTTTCAGTGAGCCGTAGAAAAAGATGAGCTTTCCCCTCAGCCTCCTCTTCTCCAGACTAAACAACCCCGGTTCAGAGAATCACAAAATGTTAGGGGTTGGAAGTGACCTTGAAATATCATCAAGTCACACACCCCTGCCAGGGCAGGATCACCTAGGGCAGGTCACACATGAATGCATCCAGCTGGGTTTTGAATGTCTCTAGAGAAGGAGACTCCACAACTTCTTTAGGCAGCCTGCTCCAGGGCTCTGTCACACTCACAGTGAAAAAGTTTTTCCTTATGCTCATGTGGAACCTCCTTAGCTGCTCCTCACCAGCCCTGTTCTCCAAGCCCTTCACCATCTTTGTTGCCCTCCTCAGAACACGCTCCAGCCTCTCAATGTCCTTCTTGGAGTGGGTGGCCCAAAACTGAACCCAGCATTCAAGGTGTAGCCTCACTAGTGCCCAGTACAGGGGCACAGCCACTTCCCTAGCAGGTGCATCTTGCTGTGCCAACAGCATGTGCTTGGTTGAGCTCAAGGGGATTGCCTCTTAATGGAGTCCTCCATGGGAGCTGTAGCTGGTTGTGGAGCTTTGCTTTGCCCTCCCAGCAGCAGCAGGTACTGACCATGGGGGCGACCAGGGAAACCTAAGCAGGCTGTACCTGCAGGTCTGGTTTAACTCTTGCAGAGGGCAGTAAAAATGGAGCTGAGTTTGACCAAAAAAAAGGACATCAGTCTTACCTTTTGCTGACAGAGTAGTTGTTCTAAGCCACTCAGCTAAAGAAAGACATCAGCCTGTTGAAGTGGCTCTAGAGGAAGCCATGAATGATGATCCAATGGCTGGAGCACCTCTGCCATGAGGACAAGATATCAGAGTTGGGGTCATTCAGCCTGGAAAAGAGAAGGCTCCCAGAAGACCCTCTGATGTCTTTCACCAAACAGAAAGCTGGGGACACCTTTTTTAGCAGGGTCTCTTGTCACAGGGTGATGGTTTGAAACTAGAAGAGGGAGATTTAGACTAGAGGAGGAACTTTTGACAATGAGGGTGGTGAAACATAGGCCCAGGTTGCCCAGAAAGGTGGTAGAAGCCCCATCCCTGGTACCATTCCAGGTCAGGTTGTTTTGGTCTCTGAGCAACTTGCTGTAATTGCAGATGTCCCTGCTGACTGCATTGGGGTAGATGACCTTTAAAGATCCCTTCAAACCTAAACCATTCCATGATTCTGTGATAAGTACAATAGGTGCAGCAGTGCTGAAGCAAAGGAACTTCTCAAAGCAGCAGCCAGTCAAGGAGCTTTGGCTATGGCTTTAAGATATTTGTGTTTTCTCTCTTTGCTTCATTGGTGTCTGTGGTCGACCTGTGGTAAGTAGCCAGGCTGAAGCAGTGCTGAAATTGACAACATTACTTGCTCAGCTGTGCAGGCTCCTGGTCATCAGGGAGTTGATGAACGTTCCCTTACCCCAGAGCAAGATGGGGCTCTCCTAGTCCTGCAGCAAGATTTGAGACCATAGAATCATTTTGGTTGGAAAAGGCCTTCAAGATCAACCTTTTAATCCTGCACTTCCATGTCCAGCCCTAAACCATGTCCCTAAGCATCTCTTAAAAGCTTTTATGCGAGGATGAGTTTCAGACTCAAGAGTTTCATTCCAGCTTCAGTTATCTAAATGAACAACTCAGTCCAACTTCAGGTATCTAGACAAGCAGTTCCAAAGGTTCTGAAGAAAGGAGTGACCTCATGTCACCTGAGACATAAAATACTCTAAGTTGGGAAGTGGTGGTGCCAGGTAGGTGGCTTTCCTTTCCTGCTGGCACCTCTTTAGTAACACGGTTTGTTACTAACGGGAATGGGAACAGATTCTCCATATGACAAAAAAAACCACAACAAGGAACTGTAGGACTTGGCACAACGTTGGGGTTATTATTTCCTGACCAACAGCTCCTCAGGTCTTCATTCCACTGTGGGCAGAGCCTTAGTCATGTTTAACTAGCAGCATGAAAGCCTTTTGCTTTTCTCCAGCTCAGATTGAGAGCGGGGCCCTTGTCTGCTACGGAATCAGAAGACTTGATGGGTTTTCCCCCAAAGGATCACACTGTGGTTTAGCTGTAAGCTGCCAGTCTCATTTTTGCAGTTGTCCTCCTCCTGTTGACACAACATCCTTTAGGATATGCCTTGAGTGTATTAAATCTGATGATTTTTTTGTTCTCCCCTCTTTTAACCATGGCTTGAATCTGTTCACAAACACACTGTCGGAATTCACGTCTACTGTCCCAGGTCTTCACTAGGCATGTGGGAGCTGGAGCCATGGATGTATCCAACCCAACTACATTTCACTTTGCCATCTGATTTATAAGCTGAACATTACAGTGAGGGTGGTGAGACACTGGAACAGGCTGCCCAGGGAGGTTGTGGGTGCCTTCTCCCTGGAATTTTCCAATTCCAATGGATGAGGCCTTGAGCAACCTGGCCTAGTGGAAGGTGTCCCTGCCTATGGTGGGGATGATCACCAAGATCCCTCCCAACTCAAAACGTTCTGTGATTCAGTGCCTGCCCTTGCTTTCAATAACATTTCTCAGGTAGTCTCTTCTGAGTGCTTTTGGCATTGCTTTTATTTATGTTCCCTATTTTGGGATTAGATTTGCATTAAATTCCAGGTAAATTCCTGTTCTCCTTCTTTCTGGCTGGGCATAACAGCCCTGCTGACGTCAAAAGCCCTTTGGTGCTAGTTTAAAAGATTCAGTGCAAATTTGATAGTGGCATAAGGACAGGATCCAGCAATATAAAAATATCTTTGATAAAGGTCAGTTTGCTGTCAGCAGTGACAGAGCAGAGGCTGCAGGGACACTCAGCTCCTCTCCCCCAGGCATGGTTGGTGGCAGGCAGCCAGGCTGGCATCACCCCACCCATGGTGGGCTTTGCTACTTTGCAAACACTTCCAAAAGCTTACATTTAACATCATTTAGGAATAGATTTGATAAACCAAGTCTGAATTGTCCAGCAGCCCATCTAGGTACATGGCTAACAACATCTGTTTGTATGTGGCTATGAAGATGGTTTGTAGCTACAAAGGTGATGAGAGGCCTGGAGCATCTCTGTGAGAAGGAAAGGCTGAGAGCCCTGGGGCTGTGGAGCCTGCAGAAGAGCAGCCCCAGAGGGGATGTCATCAATGCTCAGCAAGAGATATAGGATTTTTGGAGGGCCAAGAGGACAGGGCCAGACTCTTGTCAGTGGTGCCCAGTGACAGGACAAGGGGAAGTGGGCACAAACTGGAACCCAGGAGGTTCCACCTGAAGATGAGGAAAAGCTTGTTTGGTGTGAGGGTGGTGGAGCCCTGGAGAAGGCTGCCCAGAGAGGTTGTGGAGTCTCCTTCTCTGGAGAGCTTCCAACTCCAGCTGGGCATTGTGCTGCTGGGCAAGATGCTGTGGGTGCCCCTGCTTTAGCAGAGAGGTTGGACTGGATGATCTCCAGAGGTCCTTTCCAGTCCCCACTATGCTGAGATTTGGGGATTCTGTATTTTAACCTGCAACATTACCTCTCTCTGTTTTGCTGCTGAAGTTGACTTCTGCTGGGTGTGTAAGGACTTGCCTGAGAATTGCTCTCTTCTTCCTCTAGCACCACTGCTCTTGTGCTGCATCTCAGTGTGATTGCCCTAGCCTCACTGTGCTACTAAATAATGTATTTCTGTGCAGATTAATGTAACAAGGGACAGCGAAGAGAAAGATTTGAATTTGCTTAATGCAAAACCCAGCCTAGAATTGGTCATTTTACTTGCAGCTCATCTTTTTCCATATCTTTAGTTGTATTCTTAAAGAAGAGCTTCATATTCTTGTGCTTGACACTTGCAACTCATTTCTGTCTGAATGTAAAGAACTGAGCTGGTGACACTTGGGGTTAAAGACTGGACCTCTATCTTGGACAGAATTTGCTGTTCACTACTTTTGCTTTGAGTTTTCAATATAAATGTTATCTGCATAAATAAGTCCAAATCCTGCATGCAAACTTCCCAGGCCATACTGAAAAAAGTCTCTGCTTTAAGCAAGTGCTTAATTTAAGCCTGACATGTGATTTGTTTAAACAAACCTATGACTAAGGCAACACAGTTTGTTCAGGAGGACCAAAATTTATTCCAGGGTGATTCATCAATGAGTAAGAGTGATGCTATCTGGAGTTTTAATCTCAGAGCAGATTTGAATAATGACCTGGATTTTATGTTTTATGGGTTTGGGTTATTTTTTTCTTTTATTTTTTTGAAGAAGCAGCTTGCAAAGCAAGAAAAGGGAGGAAAAGAAATAAAAATCTCTGAAGCATTCTGTGGCTGATAACACCACCTATTTTCAGCTCTATGAGTCAGTGAGCCATCACATGGATTTGCACAGAAATATCAAAGCAAATCCCACTTCAAACCCACACCACTTCCCAATATATCCCCTCACTCATCGACTCCAGCAAACCTCGTGAACCTCTATTTGTCTGAAATAAAAGCAGGAGAGAAGCAGAGCTACAGCAACAATTAACTCCCTTAAAAACAGGTTCTCATTTGCTGGGAGACTTCTGCCTTGGCTAATTTACAGCTGGGCTGAGGAGAACTTCACAGTCAACAAGTGACATTTGCTGAGCTCTGTTAAGCGGAGCCTTTACGGTGCGTGCAGAGAAGTGAGGGAGGCAAATTGGTAAAAACTGCCTTAAAAAAAAACCAAAACAGTGCTCCAAAATGACAGAGATGGCAACTTGTGCAAATATTCCTTAATAATAATGATTGAGAGAGCTCCAGCTGGCATGCAAGGCCTGAAACCCCACATATTTCTTCAATACTAGAAGCTTATTGGGAAAAGCTCAACATGAGCCTGCAGTGTGAGTGCAGCCCAGACAGTAACTGAGTCCTGGGCTGCAGCAAGAGAAGCGTGGCCAGCAGGGCAAGGGAGGGGATTCTGCCCCTAGGCTCTGCTCTCCTCAGACCCCACCTGCAGTCCTGTGTGCAGTTCTGGAGCCCCCAGCACAGGAAGGACATGGAAGTGTTGGAGCGGGTCCAGAGGAGGCCACCAAGATGCTGAGAGGGCTGCAGCAGCTCTGCTGTGAGGACAGGCTGAGAGAGTTGGGGCTCTGCAGCCTGGAGAAGAGAAGGCTTCCAGGAGACCTTAGAGTAGCCTTCCAGGATCTGAAGGGGGCTACAGGAAGGCTGGGGAGGGACTATTGACAAGGTCTTGCAATGCCAGGACAAGGGGCAATGGGTTTGAAGTGGCAGAGGGGAGATTGAAAGTGGATGTTAGGAGGAAGTTGTTTGCAGTGAGGGTGGTGAGACACTGGCACAGGTTGCCCAGGGAGGTTGTGGCTGCTCCCTCCCTGGAGGTGTTCAAGGCCAGGTTGGATGAGGCCTTGAGTGACCTGTGCTAGTGGGAGGTGTCCCTGCCTATGACAAGGGGTTGGAACTAGATGATCCTTGAGGTCCCTTCCAACCTTACCATTCTATGACTCTATATAAATACGAGATACCTCTGGATACATGAGAGAAACAGCGTTTGTGGCGGTTCTTATTTTGAAACACGAAGCCAATTACTGGGCTAGAAGGAAACATAACTCAATCTGTTACAGGAGATTTCTGCTAAATCAAAGCCCAGCAGAAGATGGAGCTTTGACAGACTTCCATTTCCTCCCCCTCCCAGGAATATTCTGTAATGTATTGCAAAGTTGCTTCCAGGCGCAAAGTCCTCTGGAAATTAAAATCAATATTTAAGCAGTATTTTCAGTGCTGTATTCAGGATTTACACACTGGAAGATGAAAAAAGAAATCCAAACAAACCCAAGCATTATGTGATGTGTCATAGAAACATAGAATGGTTTGGGTTGGAAGGGACCTCCAAGGGTCATCTAGTCCAATCCCTCTGCAGTCAGCAGGGGCAACCTCCACTAAATCAGGTTGCTCAGAGCCCTGTCGAGCCTCAGTTTGAGTATCTCCAGGGATGGGGCACCAACTACTTCCCTGGGCAACCTGTTCCAGTGTTCTACCACCCTCATGGTAAAGAACTTGTTCCTAATATCCAATCTGAATCTACTCTTCTCTCATTATCAAACAAACCACTGCTCCTTGTCCTGTCCCTGCAGGCCTTTGTAAACAGTCCCTCTGCAGCCTTCTTGTAGCCCCTTTCAGGTACTGGCAGGCTGCTATTAGGTCTCCCTGCAGCCTTCTCTTCTCCAGGCTGAACACCCTCAGCTCCCTCAGCCTGTCCTTGTAGCAGAGGTGTTCCAACCTCCTGATGGTTTCCGTGGGCCTCCTCTGGACCTGCTCCATCAGGTCCATGTCCTTCCTGTGTTGAGGGCTCCAGATCTGGATGCACTACTCCAGGGGACGACTTAGCAGAGCTAAGTGGCAGAATCCCCTCTCCTGATCTGGTGGCCATGCTGCTTTTTGATGCACTTTGATGATCTGTACATTGTGCTGTCAAAGCACACACCACATTTTTCATAAAGCATACAGCATTGTTTTTCTCATCTGCTCAGCTGGGACCTAAATTCAGTTCATTGACTTGGAAAAGGAACAGAAAGTTATTGAGAAGGAAGAGTAAAGCCATTGTACTCATTAACTGTGTTGCTCAAACCAATACAGACCCTTGAAGGGAGCACTTCTCTTACTGACCAAAAAAATCCTACAAATTTGGAAGTGCTACCATCTGAGGACATCCTACTTTTCTCCTAAAGTTTAGGATCATAAAATGCCAGCCTTTCTTCAGTGGTGCCCTGTGATAGGAAAAGAGGCAATGGGTGCAAACTGGTACCCAGGAAGTTCCACCTCAACTGGAGGAAAAACTTCTTTGGTTGTTATAAAAGCAGTTGGACAAATGAAACCAACCCTGTGCAAAGCCAGGCTGGATGGGACCTTGAGCAGCCTGGTTTTGTGTTCCTGACTGTGGCACAGGGGAAGGAACTTGAAGATTTTTAAGATCCTTTCCGACCCAAACCATTCTCTGAGTCTATGAAATCAAATCTTGTTGACTGGAAACAACCAACAGCCAGCCATACACATTGGGTGATTCCAACCTGAGCACAGCCTCTGAGTAGGCTGAGATGCCTTGAAGGTATTTAGGAGAGAAACAGCTGTGTTCTTCTCAAATACCAGGGACAAGTGATTACCTCATTTGGCAACAAACAGCTGCCAGAATAACCAAGTGATTGGAGAAACCATCACAGGGCATGAACTGAGAGGTGTGCAGCTTGCTGGCTCTAACAGAGCAGGAGCTGAGGAAGGATGTGATTGCTGGCTGCACAGGTATCAGTGATTACATGTCCTGAAGAGCAGCTCTGCTATTGTGTGGAACAAGAACAAATGGGTGAAAATCAACTTGAGCAAATGCAGGTTGGAAATCAGAAGATTGCTGCTGCAGGATGATGTCCCAATCAACGGGGGAAGAAGTCAAACAGAGTCTGATGGAGCTGAAAAGCTGCTAAGGGTGAGGCAATGCTCTGCTGGGTAGCTCTGGCTGAGGCTTTCCTACAGGCAGAGCCCTTCAACATTCTTTTGAGGCTCAGGGGTTTGTTTTTAAAACAGTTTTTAGCCTCCAGCTCAGTTCTTTGTTTTAGCATGAAACAAATACTTAGAGAATAAGCAATGCACATGGTGCTGGTTGGTGGGTTTCTTGGTAAGAAAGTCAGGTGTGCAGGGCAAGAGATGATTGCCCTTTGGTGATGCAGACACTGTGCAAGGCCTCCTCCTGGCACTGGGAGTCAGAGCTGTGTAGCAGTTGGGAAAAACAGGTCTGTAAGACAGAAGTGTGGGATATGTTCCCAAGTACTGCTGATGTCTTCATGGAATGGTGATGCCCTTGCCATGGACCATTCAAATCAGGCTGCAGAGGTGTGCCCAGGCCAACCTCATGAAATTCAGCAAGGCCAAGTGTAAAGTCATGCACCTGGGTAGGCACAATCCCAAGCACAACTCCAGGCTGGGTGGGGAATGGCCGAGAGCAGCCCTGAGGAACAGGCCCTGGGGGTCTGGGGTGATGAAAAGCTCAAGATGAGGCTGCAGTGTGAGTGCAGCCCAGACAGCAACTGTGTGTTGGGCTGCAGCAAGAGCAGTGTGGGCAGCAGGGCAAGGGAGGGGATTCTGCCCCTTTGCTCTGCTCTCCTCAGACCCCATCTGGAGTCCTGTGTGCAGTTCTGGAGCCCCCAGCACAAGAAGGACATGGAAGTGTTGGAGTGGGTCCAGAGGAGGCCACCAAGATGCTGAGAGGGCTGCAGCAGCTCTGCTGTGAGGACAGGCTGAAAGTTGGGGNTGGTCCCATCCTCCTGACGTGCACTATTGAAGTATTGATCAGCATTGATGAGATTCCCCTCTCAGTCTGCTCTTTTCCAGGCTAAAAAGCCTTACTTCTTTCAGACTTTCCTCATCAGACAGATGCTCCAGTCCCCTCAGCATCTTTGTAGCACTTTTCTATACCCTCTCCAGCAAGTCCCTGTTCCTTGAACCAGGGAGCCCAGAACTGGACACAATATTCCAGATGTGGCATCACCAGGGCAGAGTAGAAGGGCAGAAGAACCTCCCTCAACCTGCAGGCCACGCTCTACTCGATACACCCCAGGTTTCCAAAGGCCTCCTTGGCCACAAGGGCACTTTGTTAGCTCATGGTCATCCTGTTCTCCCCCAGGATTTCTAGATCCTCTTCCCCAAAGCTGCTCTCCAACAGATCATCTCTCAGCCTGTCCTGATCCATGGGGTTGTCCTTCCCCAGATGCAGCAGTCTAGACTTGCCCTCACTGAACTTCATTAGATTTCTCCCAGCCTAAGAGCAGTAGGAGCAGGTAACTATGACAAGAGTTCTAACTAAGGTGGCTGGGATGAATGTAGCTGAGTTTACCTTGGGGAGCAGACTGTGCTTGTAACAAGGTGATCAAGAGATGCTTTAGACAACATGAAGCACCCATGGTGCTAAATTCTCTGAAAAGTTGAACAGGTGCAATTCTCTACAGAGCTGAAGTAGGAGTTCTTTCAGATTTCAAAGAGAAAGAGGAGAATCTGCAGCTTCAACTCACAGAAGCCACTTCTGAGCATGACAGACATGAAAGCTTTAGATCTGTCCTTGGTTACCTGAACCCACCAGGCGCCAGAGTCTACCCACCAATACTGGAAAGAGTTTCTTCCTAATATCTAAATCACACACACTGGTTCAAAGGGCTTGGGCCTGTGCTCAGAGATGATTTTTACTAGGCTGAGAACCTGGTGAGGTGATGAGAGTGCTGCTACCTCCTCATGGTATCCCAGCTCTAGATGGGATCTGCTGAACAAAGCCACTCAAGCTGCTTTGCTGAGCACCTCTCAGCTCAGTGCAGAGTTAGGCAAAGGCTAAGAAAGATTTTTTTTTCCACTGAGGGTGGTGAGAGCCTGGCCCAGGTTGCTCAGAGAGGTGGTTGATGCCCCATCCCTGGAGCCCTTCCATGTCAGGTTGTTTGTTTGAGGCTCTGAGCAACCTGCTCTATTTGAAGGTGTCTAGAGGGTAGATTCTGACTGGATATTAGGAAGAAATTCTTTCCAGTGAGGGTGGTGAAACAGTGGAACAGATTGCCCAGGGAGGCTGTGGATGTCCCTTCTCTGGAGGTGTTCAAGGCCAGGTTGGATGAGGCCTTGAGCAGCCTGGTTAAGTGGGAGGTGTCCCTGCTATGGATGAACTGGATGATCTTTAAGGTCCCTTCCAAACCAAACCATTCTATGAATCTAGGATTTATGTCCTTGCTGACTGCAGAGGGGCTGGACTAGATGACCTCTGAAGATCCCTTCCAGCCCAAACCATTCTGTGATTCCATGCTTAGGAGGGCAAGCATGCAAAGAACAGCAGAGAGAGCTCAGTTCGGGGGCCTGCCATGATAACATCTTCCACTGATTCCATAATTAATTTTAATTTACTTAATTAAGTATTTAGTCTTTGGGGAAGGAAGATGAAAAAGTTGCTTCATAAAGTGACAATGGGTGATTGTTCTCAGCTCCTTATCCTGGAGGCAGCAGGATAATGAGAGCTGCAGAAAGGCTTGGCCAGATTGCTGGTGTCGGGTAGGCAGGAGTCCCCCCGGCACCGGCTGCTGGGGCATGTGCAGGGTAATGGATCCCTCCTGCCTCACCAGGAACCACACTGCCTTTGTCTGGCAGCAGCTGCTGGGGGGGCAAATACAGAAACACAGAGGAGAGAGGACAAGCTGGACTGAACTGGCCCTGTCTTAGAATCACCCATTCTTTTAGGCTGGAAAAGGCCTCTAAGATCATCCAGTCCAACTGCCAGGTCACCGCTAAACCATGGCCCTCATAGAGTCACAGCAACATGCAGGTTGGCAAAGCCCCCCAGGATCACCAAGTCCAACCTAGAACCCTGCTCTACAAGATTCACCTTCAACCATAGCCCTAAGCACCACATCCAAACCACCCTTAAACACATCCAGGCTGGGTGACTCCACCACCTCCCTGGGCAGCTCATTCCAGTCCCTGACCACTCTCTCTATGAAAAACTTCTTCGTAATGTCCAATCTAAACCTCCTCAGCCTCAGCTTGAGGCCATTCCCCCTTGTTCTGTCTCCAGCTACCTGTGAGCAGAGCCCAGCAGCAGCCTCTCCACAACTTCGCTTCAGGTAGCTGTAGACAGCAATGAGGTCTCCCCTCAGCCTTCTCTTCCTCACACTAACCATCCCCAGCTCCCTCAGTCACTCTTCATAAGATTTATTGCCTAGGCCCTTCCCCAGCTTTGTTGCCCTCCTCTGCACTGGCTCCAGCACCTCCACATCTCTCTTGTGTTGCAGTGCCCAAAACTGAACACAACACTCACCAGAGCAGAGTCCAAGGGGACAATCCTCTCCCTGCTCCTGCTGGCCACAGCATTTCTAATCCCAGCCAGGCTGCCATTGGCTTTCTTGGCCACCTGGGCACACTGCTGGCTCACGTTCAGTTGTTTGTCTAGTGCAACCCCCAGGTCCCTTTCTGCCAGCAGCTCTCCAGCCACACTGCCCCAAGCCTGTAGCATTGCTTGGGGTTGTTGTGACCCAGGTGCAGGACCTGGCATTTGGCCTTGTTGAAACTCATCCCATTAATGCTGGCACATTGATCCAGCCTATCCAAGTCCCTCTGCAGAGCCTCTCTACCCTCATTCAAATCAACACTGCCACCTAACTTGGTGTCATCTGCAGAGTTACTGCTGACACTCTCTAGAATGAAAGTTGTCAATAAAGATGTTAAAAAAAAGTGTTCCCAGCACAGATCCCTGAGGAACAGCACCAGTGAGCAGCTGCCAACTGGACTTACCTCCATTGACCACCACTCTCTGGGCCCTCCTGTCCAGCCTGTGCTTTATCTAGGAGACAGTGTGCTCAGCCAAGCCAGGAATAGCCAAATTGTCCACAAGAATTTTGTGGGGAACAGTATCAAAGGCTTTTTGAAAGTCTAGGAATACACCACCAACAGCCTTTCCCTCACCCAGTAGTTGGGTGATCTCAGCACCACATCTACACAGCTTCTCAATCCCTCCAGGGGTGGTGACTCCACCACTGCCCTGGGCAGCCTGCTCCAGGTCCTCATGACATGTTCAGGGTAGAAAAAGTTCCTAATGTCCAACCTAAACCTCCCCTGGTACTGCTTGAGGCCATTTCCCCTCATCACTTCCAACTTTTAGGAGAACAAACCTTTCAGGGAGTTGTAGAGAGCAAAGAGGTCTCCCCTCAGGCTCCACTCCTCCAGACTGAACAATCTCAGTTCCCTCAGCTGCTCCTCCCCACCCAGCTTCTCCAGATCCTTCACCAGCTTTGCTGCCATTCCCTGGACCCACTCCAGCCCCTCAATGTCCTTCTTGGAGTGGGGGGCCCAAAACTGAACCTAGTATTCAAGGCGTGGTCTTACCTGTGCCCAGTACAGGGAGATGATCACTGCCTCGGTCCTGCTGGCTACTCTGTTGCTGATTGAGGCCAGGATGTTGGTGGCCTTCTTGGTCAGATGGGCACTCACTGACTTATCTTCAACGAGTTGTTGACCAACCAGTTGTTCTCTGCTGGGCAGTTTGCAGCTCCTCTGTCTCCAGCCTGTAGCATTGCATGGGGTTGTTGTGACCCAAGTGCAGGACCCAGCACTTAGCCTTGTTGAACCTTACCCCATTGGCCTTGGGCTGTTGATCCAGCCTGGCCAGATCCCTTTGCAGACTTGCCCTACCTTCCAGGAGATCAACACTCCCACCCATCTTGGTGTTGGCTGCACCCTTACTGAGGGCAAGTTACCTGGGCAAGAGCAGTGCAAGGTAACAGTTTGGAGACATCAGTAAGTTCTGATTTGAAGGGGGAATTAAGCAGATTTTGATCCAACCTGCACTTTTTCCACACCTGTGGAAGAGTTGTTTTATGGAGTGACTCAAAAGGAATCCCAGTGGAAGACCACTTAAAAGCTCTGGATCAGGAAGTGACGCTCTGGAAATGGCAACCAGTTAAATTTACCTGATTTTCCTCTGGGAAATGAGGAAAACTAAAATGAGGAAGACTAAAATTCCTCCAGAAATGCAAAATTTTCTTTTGCAGATTTGGGTAGTTATTGAAGTGGTTACAGATTTAACCTCTTGCCAAGAGACATTACCCCTTCATCAAACACTCAAGCGACAGAAGAAGAGAAGCTGGGGAGATGATGTTACCAAAATCCTAATGTGGAGATTCCCAATACTTTGCTGCAGCAGACCTAAAAATAAAAATGATCTAAATACAAAAGAAACCCAGCAGATGCAGCATCAGATGGACTGGCCTAATGGCAACTCAGCCCTCCAAAAAAAAACCAGAGACTTACATCCTGGATTCACTCCTCAAACTTGACATTTGAGTTGAGTAATTGATCATTTCCTGCTCGCTGTGCTTTGCTGCCTTCCTTAGGCTCCTAAGGCACAGCTCTTAGCAGAGATCAAGCCTAAGAGAACCAGAGAGTGGGAGGGGTTAGAAGGGACCTCTGGAGATCATTGAGTCCAACCCTCCTGCTGAGGCAGGTAAAGGTCACACGGGGACACATTCAGGTGGGTTTTGANGGTAACAAACACAGGTACTCTGCTGCTGTTCTGTGAAACATCAGTGTGGGCAGAGCCAAGCCCTCATTGAAACCTCCTTAGAATCAACTACCTTGGGGAGACACTGGCACAGGTTGCCCAGGCAGGTTGTGGATGCCCTCTCCCTGGAGGTGTTCAAGGCCAGGTTAGGTGAGGCCTCGAGCAACCTGGGCTAGTGGCAGGTGTCCCTGCCCATGGCAGGGGGTTGGGATGGGAAGATCTTTAAGGTGTCTTCCAACCCAACCCATTCTGATTCTCTGATCCCCCTGTCTGCGGTGTCTGCTGTGACCCCTGGTTTCAAACAGCAGTTACCAGCGAAACCATTGATGCCCACAGGACTTACCTCCTGATGTCCTGCACCACCAGGCCTGGCCATGGACGTGGCTGTGACTGTGTGTGGTGTAGCACTGCTCCAGCTGCAGCTCCAGCCCAGTTTCCTGGCTGCCTGGCACGGATTTCTGCCTGCCACTGGAACCTGCAGTTGCAGGGCTGCTCTCTGGCACTCGTGGCAACCTATGCCCACACTGCTGTGCCGACTGCAGGCAGGAGTGCCTGGGGATGCTCTCATTCTGCTGCTCCAGGCCAACATGTCAACATCCTTCCCATTTCCAGCACTTTCCCCAAAACAGGAATTTCCAGAAAGAACTATTTTTAATACATTTCCCCCCCCACTCTGTTCTAAATCCCAGCCCTTATCTGCTGCTGGGCTGACACTCAGCTACAAACACTTCTCTCACAGCAGGCATGAACCTGAGAGATTCCTCAGAATCTGCTTTCACAGGGGAGAGCTCAAATCAAACCTTTCATTATTAATTTTTGTTTTTAAACAGCATCAAAACCTGCTTCTAAGTCTTCACAGCTTGTAAAACCTAGGAGAGAGAATGAGCTGTGTGAGCCTTGACTTCTCACTGCAGAGCAAATACAACATACAGCCATTCCAAATTCAACTCCGAGTTCCAGCTTGAAATCAAATTTAAACCCCAAGCCTGAACTTCCATTTTCAATTCCAACTTTAAAATTTCAAATATAAATCCCAAATTTGAACCCCAAACCCCCAAGTTTAAATTTCAAATTCCAAATTTGATTCCCAAGTTTAAATGCCAAGTAGAAATTCCAAATTTGATTCCAAAGTCTAAATCCCAAGTACAAATACTTTAAAATTTCAACTATCAGTTCCAACTTTGAATCCCAAGTTTAAATTTCAGCTGTAAATTCCAATTTTGAACCCCAAGTTTAAATGTCAAATATAAATTCCAAATTTGAATCCCAAACTGAAATCCTAAGTACAAATACTTTAAAATTTCAATTATAAATTCCAAATTTGATTCCCAAGTTTAAATGCCAATTAGAAATTCCAAATTTGTTTCCAAAGTCTAAATCCCAAGTACAAATACTTTAAAATTTCAACTCTAAATTCCAAATTTGATTCCCAAGTTTAAATGTCAATTAGAAANTTTAAATGCCAATTAGAAATTCCAAATTTGTTTCCAAAGTCTAAATCCCAAGTACAAATACTTTAAAATTTCAACTCTAAATTCCAAATTTGATTCCCAAGTTTAAATGCCAATTAGAAAATCCAAATTTGATTCCAAAGTCTAAATTCCAAGTACAAATACTTTAAAATTTCAACTCTAAATTCCAAATTTGATTCCCAAGTTTAAATGCCAATTAGAAATTCCAAATGTTTCCAAAGTCTAAATCCCAAGTACAAATACTTTAAAATTTCAACTATCAGTTCCAACTTTGAATCCCAAGTTTAAATTTCAGCTGTAAATTCCAAATTTGAATCTCAAGTTTAAATCTCAACTCTAAATTCCAAATTTGATTCCCAAGTTCAAATCCCAAATTTAAATTTCAAATACACATTTCAAATTTGAATCCCAAGTTGAAATGTCAAATATGAACTCCAAATTTGAATCCCAAGTTTAAATCCCAAGTTGAAATGTCAAATATAAACTCCAAATTTGATTCCAAAGTCTAAATCCCAAGTTTACATTTCAAATTTAAATCCCAAAGTTAAATTTCAACTTTAAAACCCAAGTCTAGATCTCAGGTTTAAAGCTCCTTGCAAGGCAGGGTTGCAGGGCGCTGGTGAGACTTTTTGGAGGTAGCATCTTCTTGGGCATCATTGATTGCAGCAGCAGAAAGGCAGCTCTGATGTAAGCTCTGGGGCTGAGCAATGTGTGAGCACTTGGTCACTCTTTTCCAGTGAACCTCCAGTGCAGGATAAGCAGGTTGAGGGATGGCAGCAGCAGGGCAGGAATCCTTGGCATGTGGGATTGCAGGCTGCCAGGGCTGAAGGGGACCCCAGGAAGCCCCACGGCTCATGTCACAGAATCACAGAACTGCAGAGCTGGGAAGGGACCTCCAGAGATCATCCAGTCCAGCCTCTCTAAGGCAGGATCCCCTAGGGTAGTTCACACAGGAATGCATCCAGGTGGGTTTGGAGTCTCCAGAGAAGGAGACTCCACAACCTCTCTGGGCAGCCTGCTCCAGGGCTCTGGCACACTCACTGCAAAGAAGTTTCTCCTCCTCATGTTGAGCTGAAACTTTCTCTGTTCCAGTTTGTAGCTGTTGCTCCTTGGCTGCTGAGCACCAAAAAGAGCTTGGCCCCAAGCACTTGACACCCACCCCTCAGGTATTTGTACACATGGATCAGATCTCCTCTCAGCCTTCTCTTCTCCAGACTAAACAGCCCCAGGGCTCTCAGCCTCTCTCTATAGGGGAGATGCTCAAGTCCCCTACTCATCCTGGTGGCTCTCTGATGGACACTGTCCAGCAGGTCTCTGTCTCTCCTGAACTGGGGAGCTCAGAACTGGACACGGTATTCCAGGTGTGGTCTCACCAGGGCAGAGCAGAGGAGGTGAAGAACCTCCTTAGCTCTCCTGGCCACACTTTCCCTGATGCACCCCAGGATGCCATTGGCTCTCTTGTCCTGGAAGCAGACACACTGATTTTTCACAGAATCACAGAATGGCAGGGGCTGGAAGGGACCTCGAAAGTCCAACCCCCCTGCCAGAGCAGGATCACCTAGAGCAGATCACACAGGAACACGTTCAGGTGGGTTTAGAATATCTGCAGAGAGGGAGACTGCACAACTCCCCTAGGCAGCCTGTCCCACTGCTCTGTCAGGTTGCATTTTTGGTTTTTTGAAGTCTTGAAGTGTTTTTTTTTTTCTACAGCTGATTCAACAGCAGTGTGAACTTGTGGTGAATTTGGAGCTGAAGGACGTGTTGGTGTGTCTGGGCTCTTGTCCACCAGTTAAGCCCCTCAGCTGATGGCATGGTTTGGGGAGTTCTGAAACATGAGGGTTGAGCTGCTCCATTAGTACTGCTACAGTGGAGAGAGGGAAGGGACCGAGGGCTGTGTTGAGGCAGCAGATCAGTTGTGACTTGGACAAGGTCTTGGATTGTGTAAGCAAAAGCTTCAACAGCCATCAGCTTCCTCAACCTACCTGCTGGACATGGCACCTGATGCCCTGACCTTCCTGGAGGACACAGCAGGCAAATTAAGGACAGGCAAGTGGATCTGCAACCTGATACTGTGAACTCTCTTGGCTTTTACAGCTGGAAGTCAACCTTGGCGTTGTCGGGGGCTATCTTGCTTGACAGCAGTGCCCGTGGACCCCGTTGGGGAGTGGGCATCCCGTGGTGGCATCTCACAAATACATCAGAAGACATAGTCCCTGCCCCCGAAGAGAACATCACAGGAACTTTTTTTTCTGGTGATTTAATCATAATATTGACAACTTTTATCAAAAAATTACAAAAACTGATATTAAAAAACTTCTCTAATTCTTAGTAAGACTAGAATGGGTTTTGTTTTTTTTTTTTTCTTTTTTTTTTTTTTCTTGTTTAAAAAATAGAAAAGCACTTTTCTGCTACTTGCTCTTCTGGAAACTCTCACATCAACAACCCTACATAGCAAAATACAAACTGTAGCTAAGAAAGGTCGCAGTCCTAAGGTCATCCAGTCCACCACGAGCCCACTAACAGCTCTACACCATCAAACTCAGCGACTCCAAAAGGACAGCACATAGCTTAGAAACCTTCTGCAAAGCCAGGGTAGGAAATACCTTGAAATTTGAACTTCTTTTTTAACCCCTAAAAAAAGACTGTGAGGGAAAAAAACCCAAAAACCCAAACAACAAACCAGACCTGGGACATCAGAGGTGGGGTTTTGTTTTGTTTTGTTTTTCGTTTAAGCCCTGTGGATAATATTTTTTTTTTCCTTTGTAGCCAAAGTTTTTTCCTACCAGAAGTAGTAAAAAACATAAAAAACAAAACAAAACAAAATTTGAAAGAAATTTAATTTTTTTTTTTTTTTTTCATGGCCTTCACAAAATGCACCATAAAAGGAATTATTCTTCCCTCCAAATGTCATCTGAATGATTTGACTGCACTGGCACCCACTTCTCAAATAGGAAGCATCACAAATAAATAAATAAATTAAAAGACCAAAAAACAAACAAGCAAACAAACAAAAAAAAATTATGCAACACCTTTTACAGCCTCCAAGAACCACCAAGTCCCACCACCTGCCCTCCCCTCCCCACCTAATCTACCCAAGGTTCTGACTGCCCAGCCTGGGCTCGCTCTGCTTGGCCACTTCAAGTCCTGTTGATGGCAACTAAAGCCTTGTTCCACTTGCCACAAAGGGGTTATTATTTTTATTTATTTTTTTTATTTTAACTGTTTAAATATAGGAATTCTCTCTTAAATTAGAAAGTAGGCAAAAAGTACTCCTTAATTTTTTTTCTCCCCTTTTTTTTTTGTTTTTTCTTTTTTAAAGTCTTCTATTAGAAAAAATAGAGATTTATTGAACAAAAAATAAAGTAGAAAGAAGCTTGGGCCTCCTAAAAAAAAAAAAAAAGAGAGTAGATGATGCTTTGAATGCAAAGAGAAAGAAAATGGCTCTATGGGCAGAATTCAAGTAGGAGTGACCAAGGTATTTAATTGGAAAGCACTGCATGACCTGGAATGCTCACAATATTTACAGTCACTGCTTACACCAAACCAGAAAAACCTCCAAAAGAGAGAAAAAGGGAAAAAAAAAAAAAGAATTGGTATGGACTGAAACAAACTGCTCCTAGCATTCGCATTGATACTCTTGGGAACCGCTGAAATCAACTGCACCACAATGCCTGACATGGTCTGCACCATCGTGAGCAGTACAAAACCAAACCTTGACATGGTTTGCACCTTGGTGAGGAGTACAAAGCCAAACCTTGACATGGTCTGCACCTTGGTGAGAAGTACAAAGCCAAACCTCGACATGGTCTGCACCTTGGTGAGGAGTACAAAGCCAAACCTTGACATGGTCTACACCTTGATTAGAAGTACAAAGCCAAACCTTGACATGGTCTGCACCTTGGTGAAGAGTACAAAGCCAAACCTTGACATGTCTACACCTTGGTGAGGAGTACAAAGCCAAACCGTGACATGGTCTACACCTTGGTGAGAAGTACACAGCCAAACCTTGACACGGTCTGCACCTTGGGGAGAAGTACACAGCCAAACCTTGACTCGTCTACACCTTGGTGAGAAGTACAAAGCCAAACTTTGACATGGTCTGCACTTTGGTGAGAAATACAATGCTAAGGAGCCCAAGTGCCAAAAGAAGGGTGGCTTGGTACAGGCTCAGCTCTGGGACAGAAGAGAATGGAGGGAGGAAGGAGCTAAGTGGAGGTAGGCGCTCACACACCTACGCATGCACATATGTTGTGAAGTCTGGCCCAGGTGGGACAGCAGAATGGGCTGGCTGGTGTGGGAAATGGACAACAGTGACTCTTTAGATGGACACTTCACCTCGGAACAGAAAAAGGTGAGCTAAACTACACCCCAAAAACACCCCAAAAGAGAATGGTACACAACAACAACGACAACGAGAACAATGAAGTTGGCTCACTTGACGTGAGCTGGTGTGGAGCACGGTGGCGTTACGGAGAAGACATCTGAACCTACGCCGTGGAAGGAAGGGCTCCTGCCTCCAGGCCCCTGTGGCCAGCATGGCCACTGCGATCCCTGGGGCTTCAGGGTTAGGGAGTGGGGAAAGCTGTCTGCCAGCCGTGAGAAAGCCCGGGGGCCAGCCCAGAGGTAGTGCTGTGTGCTCGGGCATGCCAGGGCCAAGGCTGGGAAGGGCACTGGGTCCTGTCGTCCTCGGGGACGGCTGGGCTCGGTCATGTCCCTCAGAGAGAGGAGCCTGGGACTTGAGGAGTGATGAGCTGGGATCCCGGCGCCGACTGTCCGGAGAGCGGCGCTGCCGCCAGCTTCCTGGGATGCCCATCACTGCCAGTCCTTAGCTAGAGAGGGACTGGGAATTCAGGGGAAGTGGCGGGGGAAGGAAATCTGAGGTAAGTGGTGGTCCAGGACCACCAGGAGGGAGGAGGTACAGTCTCCACCCCAGGACTGGGAATGGTGAGCTGAGAGTTATTTCAGGAAGCCTTGACGACCGTGGATGTTGCTGCTTCCGCCACCGTCCCCACCAACTGTGTCCCAAAGGGAAATGAAATCGAATGGCAGCCAGGTTGTGCTACACTTCCACTGGCTAATGTCATCATGGCTCATAGCTTTAGACTTTGAACTCTGTAGTGTTTTCATTTCTTCTACATAGGCTTCACATTTCTCACTTAATATAACATAAATAATTTGGTTAATAAGATTTAACCTGCACATTTCCAGCCACATTAATATATATAAGAATCTGTTAACGGTATAAATAAGTCTTTTCTTTTTCTTTTTTTTTTCTTTTTTCCTTTTTTAAATAAAATAAATCTGATATGTTACATAATACTGATAAAAATCACTGCTGCTAAAGGTTTTTGTAAGCCACCCTCAACGCCCTTGCCAGATGGGATGCTGGAATTTCTCTCAGGAGTGCTACAGAGCATGGCCCTTCCATCCTGCTGCAAAACCAAACCACAACCAATGCTGAGCATGCTCCAAAGGAAACACCATGCTTAAGGACCTTAGATAACTTAAGGTTGGGGTAGGGGGAAGGTCAAGGTTATGGGGGTTAGAAACTCTTTTAGCTTCTCAGGTGGCTATGAAACTTCTAACCACAGAAATGGTTGACTAAAAGTAAGTCCATCTACTTTTGTTTTTTGGTTCCCCCCCCCGCCCTTTCCTGTTGTAATAAAATCTACAGCATCCTACCTTTAACAGCTAAGGAAATCACAACGCTACCTCCGCTTGCGGCCTGGCAGTTATTCTTTTTACAGAGCTGTGATCCCACATCCCCTTAGGAACCTGCGAGGTTGCCACATCTCCCTCTAGGCAGAGAGCTGAACTGGAGTCGACACCCAGGCAGGCCCAGGTTGCTCGCAAGCAGCCAGGACCGAGGAGCGCGAAGTGTTACGTCAGAGCTCAGGTACTACAGAACCACTGCCTCCTGGCTGCTGTTAAATACAAAACCAGCATCTTTTACATTATCATAGAAAAGCATTTAGGCTGTATTTTTATTTATCACTTTACACTGGTAGTCTCTTGGGTGTGTACTCAATAGAAACCAAAGAATTTTGTACACTATTTTTTTTTTTTGTTGTTGTCGTCATCATTTTTTTTCTTTGTTTTTTTCTTTTTTTTTTCTTTGTTTTCTTTTTTTTTGTACAATAAAAGATAAAGTGTGCATTAGGTACGCTTGTACATGACAATATTGTACAATATTTACATTTCCATTATCACCATGAAATTCTGTATTAGCTATGTACACAAGGAAAAGGAGAAAACAAAACAAAACAAAACAAAAAAAAAACCATTTGGGACTATTTCTTATAATCACAATTTTAGTATTATAGAAAAAAAAAAAAAAAAGATTTTTTTTAATAATAATCATCTGACAAATTGTTACTGCAACCTCTCCAGATTTCTGATTGGCTTATCCAGCAACCACTAAAAGCCCCCTCCTCTTGATCATCACAAATCCACGGAGCACCCTGCTGTCTTCACATAAATATTGATATACCCACACCTATATCAATACCTACAGATAGACTCCATCTGCACGTTCAGTTTGATAAGCACTGGACCAGTAACAAAGACATTCAATGTTATCTAGAGATCTTCCTCCTCTTGGGTTTTGGAGGCTTCACTTGTCTGTCTCCCTGGGGGATTTGGTGGACCTAAAAAAAAGAAGCATAGTTAGAAGTTAGCAAAAGAAAAGATTGGTGGGAGCAACCAGTCAGTAAAACAGGAGGATTGTTGAGGTGCTGTTGAAGAATTAGCACAGAATCATAGAATCANGAAATGTTTCTTATTACCTCATGACTACCTGGAAGCCTGCATTAAAAGGAACTTCAAGAACTGTAAGGCACCAGGTAGGAAAAGGTTGGTGCTGCAACCTGTATATTCCAAAGCTCTTCTATCCTGGAGGAAGCTGGGAAGGGACTTTTTACAAGGGCTTGGTAGGGATAGCACAAGGGGGAATGGATTGAAGCTGAATGAGGGGAGATTTAGACTTGGTTAGGAGGAAGTTGTTTGCAGTGAGGGTGGTAAGACACTGGCACAGGTTGCCCAGGGAGGTTGTGGATTGCCCCCTCCCTGGAGGTGTTCAAAGCCAGGCTGGATGAAGTCTTGAACAGCCTGAGCTAGTGGGAGGTGTCCCTGCCAAGGGCAAGGGAGGTTGGACTGAGATGAATCTTTAAGGTCCTTTCCAAACCATTCTGTGGATGTATGAAAAGTCACCAGCTATAGAAATTGTGAAAGTGCATCACGAAGAAGTGAATTCAAACTGCATCATGGGGAACTGAACCTAAACTGCATCCTGAGGAACTGAACCCAAACTGCATCCTGGGGGAACTGAACCCAAACTGCATCCTGAGGAACTGAACCCAAACTGCATCCTGGGGGAACTGAACCCAAACTGCATCCTGCGGAACTGAACCCAAACTGCATCCTGGGGGAACTGAACCCAAACTGCATCCTGAGGAACTGAACCCATACTGCATCCTGGGGGAACTGAACCCAAACTGCATCCTGAGGAACTGAACCCAAACTGCCATTCTGTCGAACTGCTGGAGACAAACCTTTATACCTCACCGTGGCAAGAGCCACAGAGGAGGAAGGGGGCGGTGAGCCAACGCCGCTAACAGGAGAAGCCAGCTGCAGGGCTGTGGTGGCACTATTCAGGAACGAGCTGTGTTTAGCAAGCTCTGTCTTGGTCTAATAATTAAAAGGAAATATTCAATTTGCAGCTAAAGGCCGGGCTAACTGGAGTGTGAAACAGCTTTTCACCGCTGGCTGCTCGGCAACGGCGCCAGCAGCACGGGAAGGCGCAGGGTGCCACCACCATCTGTCGGTGGCAGAGAGCTGTGGAGCTGGGGAGAGCTGCAGCTCCCAGCAGCACTCAGCCAGCAGCAGCCAGGCTTTCCTTGGGTCCTGCCTCCATCCCCGCAGTGTCCACTACACATCCCTTGGCTCTTACCAAGAACTCCGGGAGCTAACGGGCTCGCAAGCCCCTGCTTTTGATTAGCAAGGGGCCGATGCCTGAGCAGCAGCAGCTGAGAAAAACGCCAAGTCACTAAATGGGGCAATGCTGACTCCCGTGAGTGCTTCTAGGAATCAGCGTGGTGAAGGCACTGAACCCTGACCACGTTTTGTGACCAGATAACGAGCACCTGAATCAAGAGGATGCAGGGACACGCAGGGACACACTGAACAACCAGAGCAGCAAGCCTCGCGGCAGCGCCTTCCCCTCAGCCAGTCTATCCCAGTTCGAGTGCACACAGCACACAGGTTTTAGTGCTACTGGGCTTGCAAATGAGCAAAAGGGATGGTCCAGTCCACGTAGGTGAGTGGTGGAGTAGCCCACACAGCAGCTCTGTGTGCCAGACGCATCCCAGGCTTACTTGTGACAGACCCGCGGCCAGAGCCTGCTTTTCAGTGGTGTTTTACACAGGCTCACAGGGCGTCAGGGGTTGGAAGGGACCCGAAGAGTGCATCAAGTGCAAGCCCCCTGCCAGCGCAGGACCAGACAATCTAGCTCAGGGCACACAGGAACACATCCAGATGAGTCTTGAAAAGCTCCAGAGAAGGAGACTCCACAACCTCTCTGGGCAGCCTGTGCCACTGCTCTGGGACTCCTGAAGTAAGGTTCCCCTTTGTGTTGAGGTGGAACCTCCTGTGCTGCAGCTTCCATCCATTGCTCCTTGCCCTAGTGAGCAGAGCCTGTCTCCCCCCTCCTGACCCCCAGCCCTCAGATATTTATAAACATTTATTAAATCTCCTCTCAGTCTTCTCCAGACTAAGCAGCTCCGGGTCCCTCAGCCTCTCCTCACCAGGCAGTGCTCCAGTCTCCTTATCATTCTCATAGCCCTCCTCTGGACCTTCTCCAGCAGATCCCTGTCTCTCTTAAACTGGGGAGCCTGAAACTGAAGGCAGTACTCAAGATGAGTTCTCACCAGGGCAGAGTAGAGGAGGAGGAGAACCTCCTTTGATCTGCTGGGCACACTCTTCCTAATGCACCCCAGGATCCCATTGGCCTCCTTGGCCACCAGAGCACATTGCTGTGCCATGGATAAGTTGTTATCCACCATGAATACATCAGGTGGCACAATCCAGACCTTTAAACAAAAGCTTTGCTTTTACTTCTGCTTACAGCAGCCATTAAAAGCTACCAAGTAACCTATTTAATAATTTTTGGTGGTTCTAAAATAATTTCTCTGTCAAATTTCCTTTTATAAATTCCAGAAGCTCCCCTCAAGTTTTACCACTGCTCCTAAATACAAACATCTGCAGTACTGAGCACACAGTATCAGGAGAAAGGCTTTTTTTCTCCTGTACCCAAACCTTTGATAATTAATCATTTTAACACTAACCCATGCTAAGGTCAGATGTGCTGTGACAAAGAATCCTGCATTCCTAACTGTGCTACAATGAAATTGAAAACATCCATTTAAAGAGGAAGACCAAAGGCTGCAAGAGAGGGATCCTGGGCTTACAGAGCAACAGTGTAATTATTGGAGCAGGAATGATTTGGGATTAGGAACATTCTTTTGGGTTTTTTTAAACTTACCTTTCATGACAACATTTTTCAGTTCACCTGAGGAAAAACTGCCTACAAAGAGTTTTCCACTCAAGAGAGTGATGCTTTTAAAATGTGGTTTCAAACAGCTTGCAAACCAAACAAGCCTGGTTGTGTCTCACTAAGTCAGAAATATGAGCAGAGCTGCAACTGAGCCAAATTATAGAATCACAGAATNGGCACAACTACATCCAGGAATCTCTTTTAGTGAAAAAAAAACCCAATCACACAACTAAAGCTCTTCAACTTTTCTCCTTTCTCAGTGGTCAGGTATTTGCAAGTGGGCTTTAATACTGAAAATTCCACATTGTATGAAGGAAATGAAACCAAAACGTGTGTTAGAAAGCAGCATTTCAACTGACACGCAGGGAAGAGACACAGGAAAAGGAGAAGATGATTGCTGAGGGGAAAAGGAACTTACATTCCCAGACATTTTGTCTAGTTCACTCATGGCCTCGTGTATAGCAGCTTCTAAATGGTTATTTAGCTTTCCACTTCTAGGAAGAGAAAATTAACATCGTTAGTAATAGAAAATGAAACTTCATTAATGATTAACACATGAACTCCTTGGATGTAACCTACTGACAGCAGAGCTTCGGGCACAAACAGCAAGATCAGACCTATGGAGAGAGAGCATGATGCAAACTACAGGCTGGTGGTGTAATTGCAGGAGAACAATTAAGGGTTAGTTACAACATCCACAGGATGGGCTGCACTCAGGAGTAACCAGGTGAGCACTTCATGGCAACACAGCATTCTGGGCCACCTTTTGTCCAAATCATGACTCCCATGGGTTTCACGAGGAGAAGAGGAGTCTTCCAGCTACTCTAGGTCTGGAAGCCCTCCAGAGAAGGAGGCTCTGGGCAGCCTGCTCCAGGCCTCCAGCACCCTCACACCAAACAAGTTTCTCCTCATGTTCAGGTAGAGCCTCCTGGGCTTCAGTTTGTGCCCACTGCCCCTTGGCCTGTCACTGGGCACCACTGACAAGAGTCTGGCCCCAGCCTCGTGATCTGAGTTATACTTCTGTGAAGCACTACACACACTGCTCTCCTCTTGAAACATCAGGGCATGAGCTGCAAGCCAAGGGCTATGCTACAGGCAAGGAGAAGACTTTCTTAGAATCAGAGTCACAGCAGAATCACAAAACTGTTTAGGTTGAAAAGACCTTTGAGATCAGCCAGTCTGACCATAAACCCAGCACTGCCAGGCCACCACTAAACCATGGCCCTCAGCACCACATCTACAGAGCTTTGAAACTCCTTCAGGGATGGGGACTCCACCACTGCCCTGAGCAGCCTGGAATAGGGATTGACAACTTCTTCCAACCCCAAAATTCCCCCAAGTCACTGTGCAGCTCCACAGCCATCTGATTTCTGTGGCAGTTTTGATTTATGTCTTAGTTCTTCTTTAAAGAAGTCTCCCACCTGAAGACCATGCTCTGCCTGACAGCTCATACTGCTGGGGCTCTGTGTTCACACTCAGGAGTTTCAAGCTACCAAACAATACTTGAGCAGGTTCCCATTGGTTATTGACAGCTTCTCGAGGATCTGTACTTAAAAGCTCTTTTTTTTCAGTATATATATACACTTACATAAGCTGGTTCATTCATGACTTCAACTGAACAGGTCCACTTAGAAGCGTAATGAATATGATTCACTCACATGAACATGATTCTGGAGAAGAGAAGGCTTCCAGGAGACCTTAGAGTAGCCTTCCAGTACCTGAAAGGGGCCTACAGGAAGGCTGGGGAGGGACTACTGACAAGGTCTTGCAATGCCAGGACAAGGGGCAATGGGTTTGAAGTGGCAGAGGGGAGATTTAGACTGGATGTTAGGAGGAAGTTGTTTGCAGTGAGGGTGGTGAGACACTGGCACAGGTTGCCCAGGGAGGTTGTGGCTGCTCCCTCCCTGGAGGTGTTCAAGGGCAGGTTGGAGGAGGCCTTGAGTGACCTGTGCTAGTGGGAGGTGTCCCTGCCTATGGCAGGGGGTTGGAACTGGATGGTCCTTGAGGTCCCTTCCAACCTTACCATTCTATGATTCTATGATGAGAAATGGCTGAATATGAGATGAGAGAGTGAGCAGCCTGAAGATGAGAAGCTTAGGAGGTTCCATGTGAACCTGAGGAAGATTTTTTTCCCTGTGAGGGTGACAGAACCCTGGAACAGGCTGCCCAGGGGGCTTGTGGAATCTCCCTCTCTGGAGATATTCAACACCTGCCTGGATGTGTTCCTGTGTGACCTGCTCTAGGTGCTCCTGCTCTGGCAGGGGGCTGGACCAGATGAGCTTTGGAGGTCCCCTCCAGCCCCTGACGTTCTCTGATTTACTATGAGCATCCATGACACTCTCCTCAGGAAGTCCTGTTATCCCTGCCTTGGAGATGCAGAAATGAGGGAGGAGGATGGCAGCCATCTGCATCAGGAGGGGAGATGGTGGCAGAGACAGGTAAGAGCACAGCTTGTCTCAAGCTGGCATGGATGGTTGGGTCAAGAGGGCTGCCCCTCACAGGAGACACTTCCTAAACAAATCTTCCCTTTTCATGAAGCAAGCTCATGGTGTCAGCTGGGAGCTTCTTCCCTGGGACCTAAAAGATTTACAGCAGCTAACAGCACTGGCAGAAGAGTGACAAGAAGCAGCCCTGATGAATTATCCAACGAGCAGTGCTCTGCAGGAATTCCATCCCTCTACTTCAGCAAAATGATTTCCATCCCCATCAGCACAGCTGGGAGATCAAAGACAGCAGCTCAGAGGGGCTGTCCATCATTATTCAAGCAAGACATTCCCTGCCACCACTGTCCATTGGTCACCTGCACTGTACCTGGGCAGGAACTGCTCAGAACTCTCACTGCCCTGACTGCACTCAAGTGCACCAGGGCTTCACCCACAGAGGAAGCTGCTCGAGTTCAACCAGGGCTCTGAATAAATGAAACAGTGGTAAAGAGGCTTTGTGCAGCTTGGGAGACCTTACTGCAGCCTTCCAGAACTTCAAGGGGGCTTACAGGGAAGGTGGAGAGGGACTCTTGGTCAGAGAGTGGAGTGACAGAAGAAGGGTGATGGTTTCAAACTGAAATAAGGTAGATCTAGCTAGGAGAGAAGGAAGAAAGTCTTCACCATGAGATTGGTGAGACACTGGAAAAGGTTGCCCAGGGAAGTTGTGGGTGCCCCTTCCCTGGAAGTGTTCAAGGTCAGGTTGGAGAGGGCTTTAAGCAGTCTGGTTTAGTGGGAAGTGTCCTTGCCCATGGCAGGGTAGGGGACCAGACGATCCTTAAGGTCTCTTCCAACCCAGACCTTTGTGTGATTCTATGATAACCTCAGAATGATGCATCCTGATGGAATTTAAACCAACCAAAGAGCCTGTAAGATCAGCTGACACAAACCTTCTCACTGACAAGCCTTCTCCTGCCCACCCTGGGCTTTGAACTGCCTGAACCTGGCTGCTTGCAAGAAGAACAAGTTTAAGTTCTGTACCCTGGGCAAGTGAAGCCTCCTCAGATCTTAGAGATGATGAACAGAAGACTGCTTAGTGGCAATGTAAGCTGCTGTCAAGGTAAGATGACTCCACTTATAAGGAGATAGCTCAGTAACTGATAACACTGCTGATGGCTTTTGGCACAATCCTTCTGCTCCTTCTCCCTACTAGGACCCATGGAAAATGCACCAAACTGTGTCAGAGCATGTGTTGAGTTGAAGGTTCCTCCCAAAGTGGACATGATCCAGAGTTCACCTGCAATTGCTACCTCTGAGCAGCACCAGCAGGGACATCTGGGTGCACCACCTTGCTTGGCTTGGTGCTGTGGGGCAAGCCACTACTCAACTCACCTCTAGAGCTCTAAGACAGCGAAAATCAGACTCTGTCAGGATGGGCACTGAGCTGAGCAGGAAGATGGAAAGATGGTGAAAGAGCTGCCTTAGTTCTTTGCTTACTGGAGTCCTGTTCCACTTTGAACATAGAATCATAGAATCATAGAATGGTAAGGTTGGAAGGGACATCAAGGATCATCCAGTTCCAACCCCCTGCCATAGGCAGGGACACCTCCCACTAGTACAGGTCACTCAAGGCCTCATCCAACCTGGCCTTGAACACCTCCAGGGAGGGAGCAGCCACAACCTCCCTGGGCAACCTGTGCCAGTGCCTCACCACCCTCATTGCAAAGAACTTCCTCCTAACAGCCTTCTCTTCTCCAGGCTGCAGAGCCCCAACTCTCAGCCTGTCCTCACAGCACAGCTTCTCCAGCCCTCTGAGCATCTTGGTGGCCTCCTCTGGACCCACTCCAACACTTCCATGTCCTTCCTGTGCTGGGGGCTCCAGAACTTCACACAGGACTCCAGATGGGGTGTGAGGGGAGCAGAGCAAAGGGGCAGAATCCCCTCCCTTGCCCTGCTGCCCACACTGCTCTTGCTGCAGCCCAGCACACAGTTGCTGTCTGGGCTGCACTCACACTGCAGGCTCATGTTGAGCTTTTCATCACCCCAGAACATGTCACAGGCCCAAGAGGAGGGACTGCACAGAAGTTACTGTTCAACTTAAGACAGGAGAAAGTGGCCCTACATTGTGCTAGGGGAAGTTTAGGCTGGACATGAGGAACAGTTTCTTTCCTGGAAGGGCTGAACAGGCTGCCCAGAGCAGTGGTGGAGTCCCCATCCCTGGAGGGACTGAAAAGCCATGGAGGTGGTGCTCAGGGCCATGGTTTAGTGGTGGCCTGGCAGTGCTGGGTTGCAGGTTGGACTGGATGATCTTACAGGTCTCTCCCAACCCAGACAGCTCCATGATTCTTTATGGGAAGCCACGGGGCAGAGGCAAAGAGGGCAGAAAGGCAGGCCCCTGGATTCAGTGGGACAGCAGAGGAGCCCTGCAGCCTGCTACACACACAAATCAGAAATGGGAATTTCTGGGCAACTGTTGTGTTTATTTCAGCTTTGCTCCTGGTGTTACCTTACTTGAGTCACGTATTTCACTTCAGGGAGATGAGCAAACAGGTGGGGAGCTGCCAAAACCCTGCTGATGCTCTCAGCCTTAGAGTCCAGTGAGACAATCTGAGGATGAGCTTGGGAAAAATCCCAACCACCAGCACTGCCTCACTGGCACAAGAAGTATTTCTCTGGAGTGCCCTGCCACTTATAAATAGAAGAACAGCTTAGGCCTTAAAAGGAGCTGGAGACAAATAATTATTTAATTCCTTTAGGCCTGTGTTTACTGTGCTAGAGACAAGTAGTGTGAGCTGACTTGGAATTCTCACACAGATCTGAAGGCACAAATCCTCCCTGCAGCAGATCAACAACAGCATCCCAGAACAGACCCAACCAGAGCACAATTTATAACTCTCTATCCTTCTCTAGCTGCCTGGAGTTTTTGGTTCTCCTAAAGTCAACCATTTTTTGGGGCTCTATGATCATGGAGGTCTTTTCTGATCTTAATGATTTTCCTCTCTTGTTTTGTCTGTGCTGGTGCTTCACAAGCCCAATAATGACTCTTTCACACTCTTTCTATCCATGTCTGTTTGTAAACTGAAGCTGACATGCAAGACAAACCCCAGCAGGTTGACATGTGTCTGACAGAGCATGAGGAGAGCTCTGCAGTCAGTTCCTTGTCTGCTTCAGCACAGCCAGACCTCACCAACTCTGCAACACTTCTCAGCACTGGGAAATCAACTGAATTTAGCTGAGCAAACCTGCACTCTGCCTGCAGCAGCAGCTGCCAGAGGGAGAGGGCTGAGATAAGAATCATAGAATGGTTTAGGTTGGGAGGGACCTCCAAAATCATCCAGTTCCAACCCCCTGCCATAGGGAGGGACACCTCCCACTAGAACAGGTCACTCAAGGTCTCTTCCAAACTGGCCTTGAACACCTCCAGGGAGGTTGTGGGGCACAGAATCACAGAATGTGATAAAAAAGATCACATTTTGTGATTCTGTGCCCCACAACCTCCCTGGGCAACCTGTGCCAGTGTCTCACCACCCTCACTGTAAAGAACTTCCTCCNAGAAGGGCAGATCTTGTTGAAAAATGTATTTGGTCAGAACAGTTTTGATGCAAGAACCTTTTTTTGGTTTGGTTTTGTCCTGTTTTGTTTTTCCTATAAATTAGAAATCCTACACATGAAAGCTCAAACAAGGAGGCTGACATTTTACAAAGGCTACTGTAAATATCAGAAGATGCAATAAAAATGCAGATATCAAAGATCAGGGGTGATTATCATAACTGACACAAGGGATTCAGGAAATTAACTCTTCAGCCTGCTGGATCTGCTCAGCTCCCCAAAAGGAGAGCCTCAGGAAGGAAGGGAATCCAATTACTCCATTTTGCTAGGAAATAAACGAGCAGTTACTTACTTTCTGTTCCTTTTCCTGGCTCGGTTGTAAGCTTCTAGACCTTCTGTTAGTGTCTTCAACTTCTCTGGCTCCACCTGAGTGAAGGTATGAACACCAAACCACATTACCCAGACCTGCAATTATTAAACACTGCTTTTACTTTACTGCTAGACATGCATTAGGATGGAGCCTAACTGGCACTGCAGCCACACGACACCACCCAGCAAAGAAGAGTTCGCCTCTGCCTGTGCACACCCCCTCAGATGTGGATCTAGGTACCAAAATCTCTCTAGGTGTCCACACCACTAGCAACAGAAACACAAAAACCCAAACCCACGATGCTCACAAAAACAAAATGAAGGAGGAGATTAACTTTTTTTAACTCCTTGTTTGTCTTCATTGCTAAAATGAACTCTGTTGTTAAAGCCTCGTTCTCTGTACTGGCGTTTTACACCTCTCGGACCACCTGGAAGGCATTAAAATACCAACTTCCCTGCTGCACAGCAGACAATTTTCACAGATGCCATCACCAAAAATAGAGTTTCCCATTGCCTCACATCTCTGGATAAAGCATTTAAAGGCCCAGTACAAACTGGTGCTGATGGCACAGCCAGATTCATCCCTGTGTCAGAAGACCCACATAGTGTGCTTAAGTTAAAAGGCTTTAAAAGGGGAGTGGGCAGGTGCCAAGCTTGATTTAGGCAGTGTGGAACTCATCTTTTGCAATAAACACAATGGTTTGGGTTGGAAGGGACCTGAAAGATCATCCAGTTCCAACCAGCCTGCCGTGGGCAGGATCATCTCCTACTAGATCAGGTTGCTGAAGGCTCCAGCCAGCCTGGCTTGGAGTGCTTCCAGGCTTGGAGCCTCCACAGCTTCTCTGGGCAACCTCTTCCAGTGCCTCACCCCCCTCCTGGGGAAGAATTTCTTCCTGATGTCTCATCTAAATCCAGCTTCTGCCAGTTTGAAGCCATTCCCCCCTGAAGCCATCACTCCATGCCTTTATTGGTATTTTAAGTTATTTTCTCTTTTTTTTTTTTTTTTTTTT
>WBNM01035474.1:48529-71813 GCA_013399055.1 Ramphastos sulfuratus
TGAGACCCTTCCCCCCCGAAGCCATCCCCCCCTGCCTTTTTTTGGTTTTTTAGTTTTTTTTTTTTTTTTTTTTTTTTTTTTTTGTACTTAAGCACAGGCTTTAGTGATCTGCTGAGTCAAGATGAATCCAGGGATGTGCTCAACAGGGCTGCTGGGATGGTGTTTGAAGCACTTTAACTGGAAATGTAAGTTCTCTTGAAATCAACCAGAATCATCCTCTTTCAAGCCATCCTAACACAACCCCCTGCACAGATACCAGTTAGTACTGCTACAGGCAATGCAAGCAAGAAGCAAATGAATGACCTCATCCATATGGTTTCATCCTTTGCATTCTCAAATCACTAATCCCTTCCAACTCTGTGCATCATTTTGATTTCTGCTTGCGAAAGCAAAACAATGTATTTAAAACACACCAATGCAAAGAACATGAAGTGGATTTCTTTTGTTGTTGTTGTTGTTGTCAGCATTGCTCCATTTTGCTTGGTTTAATTTCTCACCTTTGGCCAGCTTCACAAAACTCCTTCCATTTAAAAAAACTGTACAGCCTGCATCCTGACACCAGCAAAAAGCAGTTCTACAGATACACATTTATTAAGCCTGCCCATAGACATTTCAGCAAAGAAAGTGAAATGCAGATTCCCTCCAAAGCCAACCCTTCAATCACTAAGTGATTGATAGTCAGAGGTGACAATGTGACAGTGTTAATGGGTGAGCAAAGCTGTCAGGGGTGTCCAGAAGTAAGGCTTGAACCAAGGCACACTTAGACCACATTTCACAGGTCTTGATCTTAGGCATTTGATGGTGAAATTGGGAAATAGTGCTGCTGCAGGAACTTAGGAGCATTCATGGTGAAAGCTGTGTGGAGGGAGGCAGGATTGCTGTTTTCCTACAATCACAGGATCACAGAATGGTTTGGGTTGGAAGGGGCCTTCAAGATGACCCAGTTCTAACCCCCTGCCATGGGCAGGCACACTTCCCACCAGCACAGGTTGCTCAAGGGCTCATCCAACCTGGCCATGAACACCTCCAGGGAGGGGGCATCCATGACCTGCCTGGGCAACCTGTGCCAGTGTCTCACCACCCTCACTGGAAAGAATTTCTTCCTCATCTCCAGTCTCAATCTCCCCTCTGCCAGCTCAAAGCCATCACCCCTTGGCCTGTCACTACAAGCCCTTGTCAAAAGTCCCTTTTATTTTAATGAAATAACGTTGGTTTTGCCAAGGACTGCACTGCTTTTTCTTTAAAACTCTGTTTACTTTCATTGCAAAGCTGCAAAGAACTCAAACAATTCCTCTCATAATCAGACTTTGGGAAAACAGTAAGAAATGTTTTTCCAAACAGGTGTTATAGTAAGAAATAGATTATGAGGATGCTCAGAGGGCTGGAGGTGCTCTGCTGTGAAGAGAGACTGAAAGAGTTGGGGCTGTGCAGTCTGGGGAAGAGGAGGCTCCCAGGTGACCTTCTTGTGGCCTTCCAAGATCTGAAGGAGGCTACAAAAAAGCTGGGGAGGGACTTTTTAGGCTGTCAGGTAGTGACAGGACTAGGGGGAATGGAGCAAAGCTGGAGGCGGGGAGATTGAGACTGGAGGTGAGAAGGAAGTTCTTCAGCATGAGAGTGGTGAGAGCCTGGAAGGGGTTGCCCAGGGAGGTGGTTGAGGCCCCATCCCTGGAGGTGTTTAAGGCCAGGCTGGATGAGGCTCTGGCCAGCCTGATGTAGTGTGAGGTGTCCCTGCCCATGGCAGGGGGGTTGGAACTGGATGATCTTTGTTCTTCCTTCCAACCCTGACTGATTCTAAATATTTTTCCAAATAGGTGACATTTTGATACCTGCAGAGCTGTTCTAAGGACAGGAGACTAAAAGGCACAGAACTCCCTGAGAATGAGCAATCCAGCTGCAGAAGCTACATTAAAATGGTATTTATAGATTCATTGAAGGGTTTGAGACCTTGAAGATCACCCCCTGCCACAGGCAGGGACATCTCCCACCAGCCCAGGTTGCTCAAGGTCTCATCCAACCTGGCACTGAACACCTCAAGGGAGGGGACATCCACATCCTCCCTGGGCAACCTGTGCCAGTGTCTCACCACCCTCACTGGAAGGAACTTCTTCCTCATCTCCAGTCTCAAACTCCCCTCCTCAAGCTTCAATCCTTTACCTCTCATCCTACCACTATAAGCCCCCTTAAAAAGTCCCTCCCCAGCTTTCTTGTAGCCCCCTTCAGCTAGTGGAAGGCCTGCAGTTCCTCCTTGGCTGATGTGCTTTGGCTATTGCTCTAATGAATCACTTCATGAAATCCCATCCTGAGTTTCTCAATGCAAGTTGTGGTTTCAGGCTTGCTCCTTTCCTTTTCACACATTTCTGCCACACTTCCTCTGGNTATTTTAATGAAATAACGTTGGTTTTGCCAAGGACTGCACTGCTTTTTCTTTAAAACTCTGTTTACTTTCATTGCAAAGCTGCAAAGAACTCAAACAATTCCTCTCATAATCAGACTTTGGGAAAACAGTAAGAAATGTTTTTCCAAACAGGTGTTATAGTAAGAAATAGATTATGAGGATGCTCAGAGGGCTGGAGGTGCTCTGCTGTGAAGAGAGACTGAAAGAGTTGGGGCTGTGCAGTCTGGGGAAGAGGAGGCTCCCAGGTGACCTTCTTGTGGCCTTCCAAGATCTGAAGGAGGCTACAAAAAAGCTGGGGAGGGACTTTTTAGGCTGTCAGGTAGTGACAGGACTAGGGGGAATGGAGCAAAGCTGGAGGCGGGGAGATTGAGACTGGAGGTGAGAAGGAAGTTCTTCAGCATGAGAGTGGTGAGAGCCTGGAAGGGGTTGCCCAGGGAGGTGGTTGAGGCCCCATCCCTGGAGGTGTTTAAGGCCAGGCTGGATGAGGCTCTGGCCAGCCTGATGTAGTGTGAGGTGTCCCTGCCCATGGCAGGGGGGTTGGAACTGGATGATCTTTGTTCTTCCTTCCAACCCTGACTGATTCTAAATATTTTTCCAAATAGGTGACATTTTGATACCTGCAGAGCTGTTCTAAGGACAGGAGACTAAAAGGCACAGAACTCCCTGAGAATGAGCAATCCAGCTGCAGAAGCTACATTAAAATGGTATTTATAGATTCATTGAAGGGTTTGAGACCTTGAAGATCACCCCCTGCCACAGGCAGGGACATCTCCCACCAGCCCAGGTTGCTCAAGGTCTCATCCAACCTGGCACTGAACACCTCAAGGGAGGGGACATCCACATCCTCCCTGGGCAACCTGTGCCAGTGTCTCACCACCCTCACTGGAAGGAACTTCTTCCTCATCTCCAGTCTCAAACTCCCCTCCTCAAGCTTCAATCCTTTACCTCTCATCCTACCACTATAAGCCCCCTTAAAAAGTCCCTCCCCAGCTTTCTTGTAGCCCCCTTCAGCTAGTGGAAGGCCTGCAGTTCCTCCTTGGCTGATGTGCTTTGGCTATTGCTCTAATGAATCACTTCATGAAATCCCATCCTGAGTTTCTCAATGCAAGTTGTGGTTTCAGGCTTGCTCCTTTCCTTTTCACACATTTCTGCCACACTTCCTCTGGTTTCCTCTTTTCATCTGCCCACAGCCAAACTCCCTAAGTGTCCATTAGGGAGCAAAGGTGCAATATTGCTGCCTTCCCCTGCTGGGGAAACCCCATTCTAGCTGCTCTCCAAACAGAAGCATGATTACATTTCACACCCAAAGTCTTTTCAATGGAAACAAAAAACCCACCCCCCAAAAAAACCCAATCAAATTCTGGATGAGATGAAGAACAGTGAATACACAAAGCACCACAAAATCCCAACAGCACAGCAAACCCAATCTTACAGTCCAGGAGCTACACAGATACTTTACAAGATGGCTTAAGGAGGAGCCAGAAAAAGATAAGGATGCCTCCCATCAATTTTAGGATGTGTTAAGGTGCACATTTTCTGGAGAACATTTGGTTTTCAAAGTGATTTCTCCTTGGTTCTCCAGATGATTTCTCCTTGGCTTTCCAGGTGATTTCTCCTTGCTTTTCCAGGTGACTTCTTATGCTGTGGCTTCTTTCCTTTCCTTTGCTCTTCAGACCAGGCTGCCCAAACAGCTGGAGAATGGAGCTGTACAACATGTCAGAGACTGTCTGAAGAGATGTGGATGGGAGTTCCTGCCTCTTTTCAGCTAGACACAGACCCATCAGACACCACATGTTCATTTTCACCTCTTGCATTCTCCTGTATTTCACCTCTCAGCCAGCTCCTGACCTTGGGAGGCTCATTCACTCTTCTTGTTGGAGAAAATCTTGTTGCTTCTTGTTGGAAAATATCAGACACATATTTCCCCCCTGCTTTAATTTTAAATTATTATTACTAAAGGCTTTCTGACGTGACAGGTGATCCATCATGTGGGACTTGGTGATGAAGAATTTGTGATGGTCTCTCTTGCTGCCTCCAGACAGAGCTGCCTGAGTTGTGTGCTTGCCTGTTTGTGCTTCAGGACACAATAAAACCAGTGCCACTCAATACAACGTTACACGACGCTTACACAAGGTACGGAGCAGACACAACGTTAGAGCAGGGAGGTGTGCACAGCTCTGCCCCCTGGTATCCACAAATTTGGGAGTGAAAAAATAAAAAGCTCTCAAAACATATCCACCCAGTGGTACAGATATGGGTACCCAATTCTGAGAAGGTAACACATAAATCCATGTTTGGAGCATGTGTACACTCTAAGAACTGTGTTTGTAGCTCGCCTGGGGCAGTGATGTTGTTCACCTCCTAACTGTCCAGTTTGTTTTAAGTTGGTGGTCTGCCTTGTTGGTCTCTATCAACTTGGGAGCTAATCTGTCAAAGGAAGAAGCTCTTAAGCATTCAGATATTGGTTTGTTAACATTTGGGGTCAAACATTGGTTTGAAAACGTTGATTTCTCCATTGCAGAATCACAGAATGGTTGCAGTTGGAAGGGACCTTAAGGATCATCCAGTTTCAACCTCCCTGCCATGGGCAGGATCATAGAATCATAGAATTAGCCAGGTTGGAAGAGACCTCCAAGCTCACCCAGCCCATCCTAGCACCCAACCCTGGCCAATCAACCAGACCATGGCACTAAGTGCCCATCCAGGCTTTTCTTGAACNNNNCTCCTACCAGAGCAGGTTGCTCAAGGACTCATCCAACCTGGCCTTGAACTCTTCCAGGTTTGGAGACTACACAGCTTCTCTGGGCAACCTGGGTCAGTGCTTCACCACCCTCATGGGGAAGAAGTTCTTCATACTGTCTCATCTAGTTGAGGATGTCTCTGCTTACTGCAGAGGGAGTTGGACTAGATGACCTTCAGAGGTCCCTTCCAACCCAGACCATTCTATGGTTCTATGATCTAAATCCAGCTTCTTCCAGCGTGAAGCCATTACCCCTTGTCCTGTTATTCCATGTCTTTGTCAAAAGTCCCACTCCAGCTCTCCTGTGTAACCCACTTCAAATACTGAAAGGCTGCTGTAGGGTCTCCTTGGAGCCTTCTGTCCAGGCTGAACAACCTCAGCTGTCTCAGCCTGTCTTCAGAGGAGAGCTGCTACAAAGTGAATACTTTTGTTCCATGCACTCAGATAGGAGCTCTTTGAAACCTTTGTAGCTCAGGAGATCAACAGAGAAACCACCTGAGAAGAGAGACTAAAGTTCTCCTGACCTAGGGTTGAAACCATTCTGGCCACACATCATCACAGTTATTTCCAGCACCAAGTCACCCCAGACCTGTTGGACTGTTTGGGGAAATCCCACTTGCACACCAAGCTCAGATACCTCTGGACTGCAGCAACAGCAGCAGTGCTTACACCACAGACACACCACTTCCAGCTTCAGGTGGCCCTGAGCTGATGGGAATCAGAGGCTGCTGGTGAAGACTTCCTCAACAAAGAGTCATAGCATGGCTTAAGGGACCTTAAGGAAGGGACCTTGGAATTTCATAGACTCATAGAATGGTTTGGGTTGGAAGGGACTTCAGAGGTCTTCTACTCCAACCTCCCAGCCATGGGCAGGGACACCTTTCAGCTAGACTCAGTGGCTCAAGGCCTCATCCAGCCTGGCCTTGAACCCCCCCAGGGAGGAGGCATCCACAGCCTCCCAGGGCAGCCTATTCCAGAGTCTCACCACCCTTATACTGAAGATCTTCTTCCTCAGATTCAGTCTAACCCTACTGTCCCTCAGCTTCAAACCATTCTCCTTTGTCCTGTCTCTAGACACCCTTGCAAAAAGGCTCTCTGCAGCCTTCTGTAGGTATCTCTTCAGGTATTGGAATGCTTCTACAAGGTCCCCTTGGAATCTTCTCTCTTGTACTCTCTCCTCTGGATATCTGCTGCTGGCTGAATTCTGAGGGAAGGAACACTTTGGTCCAAGCCACCACCACCACTCTAACATTTCTGTTCTTGTACTGGGGCAGGTTATGGGGAAGAGGACTTCATTTTTAGATGGCTTGATTTCTTTGGGCCACGTTCAAGTGTGATTTCTTTAGATCTTTCCTCTCTCCTTACAGATTTCTAAAACCTGCACTTTATGAAACAGCACCAAAAAATAGCTACATATGGAAGATGTACAACATCTTGTAAGAACTATACAAATAATATGTTACACAAGTAGGGGAGACCACAACTGGAAGTATTTTAAGAAAGATGTTGAGGTGCTGGAAGGTGTCCAGAGAAGGGCAGCAAGGCTGGGGAGGGGCCTGGAGCACAGCCCTGTGAGGAGAGGCTGAGGGAGCTGGGGGTGTGCAGCCTGCAGAAGGTAAGGCTCAGGGCAGACCTCATTGCTCTCTACAGCTACCTGAAGGGAGGTTATAGCCAGGTGGGGTTGGGCTCTTCTCCCAGGCACCCAGGGACAGAACAAGAGGACACAGCCTCAAGCTGTGCCAGGGCAGGTTCAGGCTGGATGTTAGGAAGAAGTTCTTCACAGCAAGAGTGATTGGCATTGGGATGGGCTGCCTGGGGAGGTGGTGGAGTCCCCATCCCTGGAGGTATTTAAAAGGAGGCTGCATGAGGCACTTAGTGCCATGGGTTAGTTAATTAGGAAGTGTTAGGTGCTAGGTTGGACTCAATGATCTTGAAGGCCTTTTCTACCCTGGTTAATTCTGATTCTGAGTTATTTATCATCATCAAATAACCAGTACCTCCTGGATAACCCTACTTCTGCAGATCACCACAACAAGTAGATGGTTTGTCAACCTACAAAAGCAGGATTTGAATCAGGAAGAGCAAACTGGAATGCTTCCCTCCCTGTGAAAAGGTGCCCCAAAGCTCCTTTCAAGGTGCAAAAGCACCTCTGAAAGAATGGAGCAATTTGTATCAAGTTTTGCCAGTGAATCTCAACTGTTCTTTCAATTGAATAGTTACGGAGTTGTTTGGGTTGGAAAAGACCTCTGAGAACATCCAGTCCAACCATCATGGCCATTAAACACCACTGTGGCCATTATACCATGTCCCACAGTGCCATGGCCACGGGCTTCTTGAACATCTCCAGGGATGGGGACTCCACCACCTCCTCAGACAGCCTGTGCCAATGCCTGACCACTCTTTGACTTCTCAGAGCCAGACAAAGCTGCGAGGCTCTACTGCTCTGACACCTCTAGTTTTTAATTACTGAGTCAACTGTGTGCTGGGCTGCAGCAAGAGCAGTGTGGGCAGCAGGGCAAGGGAGGGGATTCTGCCCCTTTGCTCTGCTCTGCTCTCCTCAGACCCCATGTGGAGTCCTGTGTGCAGTTCTGGAGCCCCCAGCACANTGGACCTCTATACATCATCAGGTCCAACTCCACCCCCTGCCAAAGCAGGATCACCTAAGGCAGGGGCAGATTAGAATCGCAGAATCGTAGAATGGTAAGGTTGGACGGGACCTCACAGATCAGCTAGTTCCAACCCCCTGCCATAGGCAGGGACACCTCCGACTAGTAGAGGTTACTCAAGGCCTTAGTAATGTGGCCCAAATGTAATGTTTCATAGCACTGGTAGAAGCTTCTCATTAGGTAACTAAGGGAAAAAATCAGCTTCAAGCTACAGCAATGAAAGGAAGGAAAAAAAAAAATAAAGTGATCTGTGTTACTAAAATAAGAAGAGAAAGACTAAAATGAAGAGAGTTTTGGTAAGCATTTGTGGAGGAACAGGCCCAGGTGTGCATAGAGAGAGAGATGTGCATAGATATATAAATATACCTTCCCCTCCTCAGCGTTTTGTTGACATGAATTGTGAACCTCTTCTTCTCTTACTAGTTTGCCAGGCCATGAAGTCAGTCCTTTGATTTGGCCCCAGACCAAGTCGCCAACATTAAACGTCCTCGGCCTGTAATGTATCAGCTCGTTGGAAGAAGGGGAGTCTGGGTTCCTTAGGTCATCTTCACTACTGATGCTTTTAGCATCTGAAGGGCTAGGCACACACCCGTTAATGCTTTTGGCATTAAAATCTCCATTGTAATGGATGTAGTCTTTAACTAAGGAACTTTCCAAGCTGTTTGAGGAACTGGGAGATTGCTCTTCCAGAATCAGGTCCTGTTTAGAAGTGTTCAGCAACTCCCCGAATCCTCTGTTCTGCTGAGGCCTGTTGCCGTTGATGTGTGCACATCGTTCCACAGTGTTCTCCAGTCTTTCCTTAAAACTCATCATAGTTCTTTTGTAATTGTTATACCTGAAATTCTCCTCCAGCATTTTCTCGCTCTGACAGTTCCGCTGGGGTAGGAGGAGCTGATGCTGCTCGCCCTGCAGCAGCGGCAGCGCGGAGATGTTGTTGGGCCTCTCGTGACAAGGGCTGCTGTGGATGTGGGCCGAGTGGTCTAGAAACTCCTCACATTTCCACCTGTTGATCTCACCGACAGGACTCTGCTCCCCTTCCCATTGTTTTTTGGGTGTGTTACAGCTGGTTGGTTTGTAGTACTCATAGCCCTCCCCCTCGTTCTTCCCGTGCTCCGAGTTCTTCGGCACTCGCCCTCCCCTGCTGTTCCTCAGCCTGCCTTCCTGATCCGGAACCGCGAGGTTTCTCCCGTGGATTACTGCACTGACAGCACTGGAAAGATTTAATGGGTCACCAATTGAGGCTGTGAAGGCACTCATGGCACTCAAAGCTGGAATGGGACTCATCTGCGTTGTACTGCTAACAGCAGTGGTGATTACTACTTGCATTCCTTTGCTTGCAGCGTCTACAACTGCTTTGTAGATAGCGTCCACCGAGGTATCACCCTGAGCAGCGACGTTGAGGTTATCCTTTGCCTGTTGTCCAAGAGGTGGTTCAGTTCTTTGCTGCAAATCACAAGATGGTTCTTGGAAAGGAGGAAGCATAGTGTTGGAGCTCTCGGGAACCGGTGCCATACCCATCTGAGTGATCATTCTCTTGTTCAGGACGGCAGCGTCTTCCTGCATCCTCACCTGGAAAAGGCAGAGAAAGAGAGGGAGGTTGCTGTTCTGCACCGAGCTCCTTCTCAGAGTCATAGAATGGGTTGGAAGGGACCTTCAAGATCATCCAGTTCTAACCCCACTACCATGGGCAGGACACCTTCCACCAGCCCAGGTCACTCGAGGCCTCATCCAACCCGCTCTTGAACACCTCCTGGGAGGGGACATCCACAGCCTCCCTGAGCCACCTGTTCCGCTGTCTCACCACCCTCACTGGAAACAACTTCTTCCTAATCTCCAGTCTCGGTCTCCCCTCTTCCAGCTCAAAGCCATTACTTCTTGCCCTATTACTACAAGGTCCTTGTCAAAAGTCCTTTTTCAACAAACTTTCTTTCATTTCAGTCAAAAAATCAGGGTGGTGGCCAGGGTGAGTACTTGTTACAGTACCTGGGTCTTTTTTGCTTACGTGCAGATCCCAAGTTTAGTGCTGAACTAGATAGAAAACAAAGCCCCTAATTCAGAGAAGAGCCAAACAACTGGCTCTTAGGCCTTGCCTGGTGGATCAAAACAGGTGCCTTGCATGAAATGACACAACCTGCCATGCACTACTGAGACTGCATTTGGGTCCTGTCGGACATTTCCTCTTTTGCAGCACAGTACCCCCCATTTTTTCTCTCAAGTCCTGAGCAACCCCACCAAGGTAAATATTTCTGTTCTCAGCTATTCTCTCTTGTTCCCTCCCAGACCATTTTGCTTCTTTCCTCCCTACCAACCATTTTCCAGGGCTCCTTAATGCTCCTCATTCCATTTCTGGAATGCAGACCACCACTGTCCTTTTTGGAAATCACAGAATGCTTTGGGTTGGAAGGGACCCTTCAAAGGTCATCTTCTCCAACCCTCCCACTCATAGTGAGCAGGGACATTTTCAACTAGATCAGGCTGCCCAAGGCCTCATCAAGTGTGACCTTGAGTGTCTCCAGGGATGGGGCTTCCAGCACCTCCCTGGGCAACCTGCTTCAGTGTTCCAACAGCCTCATAGTAAAGAATTTCCTCCTCGTGTCCAATCTAAATCTGCCCTGCTCTAGCTTCAAACCATTGCCCCTTCTCCTATTGCTACAAGACCTTCTACACAGTCCCTCCCCAGGTTCCCTTTGGGTACTGAAATGCTGCTCTAAGGCTTCTTCTCTTCTGCAGGCTGAAGAGCTGGAACATTTCTAGTTTGTTCCCTTTCTGCTACAAGCCTCTTTCTTGGGATCTCTTTTCACTTCATTCCCTAGTAAACCACGCCTGCATCCCTTTGCACTGCAGCTGTAATGTCAGGCACTGCCAGAGGAAACTGTAACCTTCAGATTCCAGTAACTGTGCTTTTTTATTCCTTGTCACACAGGGAGGCAGTGAAGACAATGGCAATAATAGTGCTCTAACAGGAAAAAAAAGAACCCCAAAGCTCTAAAAAACAAGGCTGAAATATTTCCCAGAGCTCCTTTAAATACCTACCATTACTATTCATGGAACTGAGAATCTGCAGCAAAACAACACTGAGATAAAGCTACCAAAAATCCACAGAGAAGCAGAGTGAGGTAATAGGCAGCCAGAGGACTGTGATTTTGCAATAGCAGGGAAGCATCTACCCTGAGCAAATGACAGCTCTTCTTTTTCCTTCTTGAAGGGTAAAAGCACTTCCTGGCACTACCTGCACGCTTCCATCTTCACAGCTCCACTTGTGCAGCAACCACAGTAATGCAGAATAACAATAAACAGGGACTAGAATTCTGCTTTTCCTCCTTATGTTGGCTGCTGTGCTGCCTGGCACTGTGTTAGTTTGATAGCTCCACTGGCACGATGAAGATTTGTGTGTTCAGGTGGGTAGCAGGGAGGCATCATTTTTGCACAGCCTGTCAATTCTATACTCACCTGCTGCCTGTTTGCTTCACTGCACTGCAGGTTCAGGGGCAAGAGGAGAGGGCTGCACACGTGGTCATATGGAGTTAGGAACTTTCATGGAAGCACAAAATTGGTTGGGGCTGGAAAAGACCTCTAAAGGTCATTGAGTCCAACCATCAGTCCAACGCCACCACGGCCACGAAACCATATTCCCAAAGTGCCATGCCCACAGGTTTCTTGAACACCTCCAGGAGTGGTGACTCCACCATCTCTGTGGGCAGCCTGTGTCAATGCCTGATCACTCTTGCAGCAAAGAAATTGTCCCTCATCTCCAACCTAAACCTCCCCTGGCACAGTTTCAGGTCATTTCCTCTTGTTCTGTCACCTGATACTAGGGGAGAAGAGACCAACCCCACCTCACTCCAGCCTCACTTCGGGGAGCTGTAGAGAGCAAGGAGGTCTCCCCTCAGCCTCCTTTACTCCAGACTAAGCACTCCCAGTTCCCTCAGCTGCTCCTCCCCAGCCCTGCTCTCCAGACCATTCACCAGTTTGCTGCCCTTCTCTGGACACACTCCAGCTCCTCAATGTCATTCTTGGAGTGAGGGGCCCAAAACTGACCCCAGGATTTGAGGTGTGGTGTCACCAGTACCCAGTACAGTGGGACAATCACTTCCCTGCTCCTGCTGGCCAGGATGCTGTAGGTCTTCTTGCCCATCTGAGGACACTGCTGGCTCGTATTCTTATAGCCTATTTTTTCCAGTACATGCAGCATAACTCTGTGCAAATAATCTATATCAAATTTCTAAGGAGGAAAGTCTAAAATGTCAGTAGCAAATGTAACTGATTTGCTCAACCAAAGCCCTGTTGAATGAGATAAGTCATTCATAGACTCACAGAATGGTTTGGGTTGGAAGGGACTTTAAAGATCAACCAGTTCCAATCCCCCTGCCATAGGCAGGGACACCTCCCACCGGCCCAGGCTGCTCAAGGCCTCATCCAACCTGGCCTTGAACACCTCCAGGGAGCCTGTGGAGCACAGAATCACAGAATGTGATCATAGATCCACAACCTCTCTGGGCAACCTGTGCCAGTGTCTCACCACCCTCACTGCAAAGAACTTCTTCCTAACATCCAGTTCCAATCTCCCCTCTGCCTGGAGAACACCTCCAGGCATCCACAACCTCCCTGGGCAACCTGTGCCAGTGTCTCACCACCCTCAATGTAAAGAATTTCTTCCCAGCTTTCAGTCTAATTTTGCCCTCTTCAAGCTTCAATCCATGCCCTCTCATCCTAGCACCCCAATCCCTTGTAAAAAGTCCCTCCCCAGGTTTCTTGCAGGCCCCTTCAGGTACTGGAAGGCCACTCTGAGGCCTCTCCAGCATCCTGCCTTCTGCAGGCTTAACAGCCCCAACTCTCTCAGCCTGTCCCACTCAGCAGAACCAAAATGCAGCTACAGAAGACATAATTTTACCTACTGAGAGATGCACATTTGTTTGAACATGGATTGAGTTTTGCTTTCTACCTGGAAATTTTGGAACAGACACGCCATGGGGTTTGGGTTGTTAGCTGGGCCAGGAATTGGGGGCTGGCCTTGAAAGCCCTGCACGTTCTGATAGCCCTGGAGAAGGTGCTGCTGCTGCTGCTGATTTGAAGGAAACATCTGATTGTTGTTTAATAGCGACTGGAGATGACTCAGCTGATGGTTATTCAAAGTAGTGTTTATAGATGACATGTCACCTGGAATTCAAACACAAGGAAACACATGTCAGGCTGGATTTCAACAGGCAGGAGGGATTGCCTTGACTCAAATGTTAACTGACTGCCTCTGCAAAACAACACTTTCTCCCCCTTCAATCTTCTAGGGAACGGTCCTCAAGGCATGTGTCTGCTACTCTTTGTTCCTTCACTACTGCTTCTTTTGCATGTCACATCTCTCTGGGCTCTTTCTAAAGGTTCCTGACACCACTCTCTTGGCCTTTGGTACACAGCCAGAGTGAGTTTCTAGGATATTCCATGTCCTGGAATTTTAGGTTCCAAAGAGTGACTGCTTCAAAGAGTACTGAGGTGGTGAGGGTGGGCACAGGAGGTAGGGGGAGAGAGAGAGAAAATGATTTAAAAAAAACCCAACACAACAAAAGTAGTTTTTCATTATTTGTGACCAAATAACTTGAGCTAACTGCAAATGAGCAAAGGCTCTTTGGGCTCACAGGATGTCAGCCAACACTCCAAACAACTCTTTGAAAGCATTCTGGAGAAACAATTGTATTAACTTCTTGTGTCACAAGAAAAAAAATCTCACTTGACATGAACATTCTAGGTCCAGGGAAAGAGCCTAAAAGAAAGCAATCTGCTGTTGAACCTGACTTTTTGAAACAACAAAGCTTAAACAGATGATTCATTTCCTAAGGGTTTACTTTGTTTACCTCCCCCTCCCCCCCCCCGGGTTTTGTTTGTTTAAATGAAAAGGTTTAATTGCTCTTAACATTTCCATTTGTGGCATCGTTGTTAGTTGCATTTTACATAGCAAATGTAAAGCAGGGTTAAGTTCAGGAGAGCCAATTAGTAGGCAAGCAATGAGGTATTATGTTAAAATACTTATCAGCTCTCTTTGCCACTCTTTAATTCCTCCTATTAGCACATTACACAGTCTCCAAACAACAGAGGAGTACTAACTGCATTACACATCCTTGGCAAAAATCATCACAGGGCACAGGGAGCAAAAAAACCCAACCCTTGTATGAAGGGCTTTTTAAGGGCTTGTTTTGGGATGTAGGTGAGTGGCAGGTGAGAGACCCTGAGGTTCTAAGCTACAAGCTGAAGTAAAAAAAAAAAGAACAATGAGAAAAGACAAAACCACACTACAAGGACTCCAAAGGCAACTTTCCTTTTTGAACCTGTGCAAGGACCTGCTCTGAGTGCTTTATGGATCACTTTAGGGGGAGTGTGCTTATGGTTTTGGCACTTTAGATTCAGTTGGAAAAAGGCACTTGGCCCTTTTTCACCTACTACACAGCTACTCATCCTAACCCTGTGATGCCACACGCACTTGAAACTTGCATCCCAGAGGTGCCCCTGTGCTCTGACCACTTGAGAAATCAAACAAGGCCAACTGCTTCCAGGATTTTTAAGGTCAAGGTAAGGAGGTCTAGGTGGCATCAGAATTAAAAGGATGGAATGGGAAAGAAGTTTCCAAACCCAGTATATATGAATTCACTTAGAAGGTGGCTTAAGGTTCTGACAACAACAGTTTAGGTTTTTCTCAACAAACAAAGCTGTGACATACAAAAACCTTACAAAAACCCAAGTGGAGTCCTTAAAGATAGAAACTAGAATCCAAACTTCCCCCTCCCCAACCCTCTTCCTTCCATTTATTTAATTTTTTTTTTCCTTTTATATCTGTGAAGAAATTGAACTTACCAAGCAGACCTGTCCCCAGTAGAGGGTTAAGTAGCTGTGGCACCACAGAGTTATTGTTGAGTTTAGCTGGACCAGATGGATTCCCAGCATTATTAGATATGTTCAGCAATGTTTCTGCCATTGACACCACTGCTGTCCCACCACCCAGGGTTGAGACAGACAGTGCTGCCACTGTGGATGATGTAGTGGTTGTGGTAGTGGTTGCCTGGGAGGAGGTGGCTATGGAAACCTCTGGATGATTAGCGGTGTTGCCCGACGCGGAGTTCAGGACACCTCCCACCAGCTGGGGATTCAAGGCCATTAATGCTGAGGCCCCAGAGACAGCTGGGAGGAGCAGGGGGTTAGAAGTAGTGTCAGTGCCTGAAAAGCTCGGTATGGGGTTGCCCAGGGGGTTGGTTAAAAGGGTCTCCACCCTGTTGCTTTCTGACTGAGTGCTTGGCAAATGGTCAGGTGGGGCTGTCATCTGTGTTACTGAGGGCAAAGGGTTATTTTGCTGCTGCAACAAATCTGAGATGGTCAGATTGAAAGATGGTAGGGGAAGCATGGCAGCTGCTTGGGCTTGGTTCTGAAGGAGGGTTGCTAGGAGCTGAAAATGAACAGGCTGCAATACCTGCCCATCCACGTCACCGGAGAGAAAAGCTAAAGCAGCATTTACATTCGGGTTGAGAAAACCTAAAGGGTTGAGGTTGACCTCAGACTTGCCTTCTCCTGCTGAAGGCTGGAGTATATTTAATAGGTTCTGGTTTAGGAGATGTTGCTGATTCACTGGCAAAGAGATAGGCAGAGAATTGAGGAGGTTTTGATTCAAAGAGTGTGGAAGATTGTTGTTTGAAGAGCTGTTCTGCGGGAAATGAAGCGAGTGTTCGTGGCCAGCAAAAGGGAAATCGCTCGCCATGGGCAGCTGGCTCTGGAGTGGGTTTCCAGCTGCAGTAGTGACGATAACACCATCCTGAAGCACAGATGTTGTCTTTGTGATGGCAGGTTGGCTGGTGCCAGCTATGGCTATTGATGATGATGGTCCTGAACCCCCTGCAACACAAAAAGCCCAAACTGTTAACGCTCAGAATATTCATTGTCGAAGCGGTGAAGGAGTTCACAGACTCGCAGCGTGGTTTGGGTTGGGAGGGACCTTAAAATATAGAGTCATAGAATGGTTTAGGTTGGAAGGGACCTCAAAGATCAGCCAGTTCCAACCCCCTGCCTATGGTGCCTCCCAATAGAACAGGTTGCTCAAGGCCTCATCCAACCTGGCCTTGAACACCTTCAGGGAGCCTGTGGAGCACAGAATCACAGAATGTGATCATAGATCATAGATCACATTCTGTGATTCTGTGCTCCACAACCTCCCTGGGCAACCTGTGCCAGTGTCTCACCATCCTCACTGCAAACAACTTCCTCCTAACATCCAGTTTCAATCTCCCCTCTGCCAGTTTAAACCCACTCCTCCTCTTCCTGTCATTACAAGACCTTGTCAATAGTCCCTCCCCAGCCCTTCCTGTAGCCCCTTCAGATCCTGGAAGGCAACTCTAAGGTCTCCTGGAAGCCTTCTCTTCTCCAAGCTGCAGAGCACCAACTCTCTCAGCCTGTCCTCATAGCAGAGCTGCTGCAGCCCTCTGAACATCTTGGTGGCCTCCTGGACTGGCTCTAACAGTTCCATGTCCTTCCTGTGCTGGGGGCTTCAGAACTGCACACAGGACTCCTGCCATGGGCAGGGACACCCTCCACCAGACCAGGTTGCTCAAGGCCTCATCCAGCCAAGTGAAGCCAAAATGTCCAAGTTTGACACCCGTGCACAGGAAACAAAAGTGTTTTGAGCATCCAGACTCAAGTGTTTTGTAAACATGAATGATTTACCATCAGCTTTTTCAGACACTGTGTACTGTGCTGCATCTCATAACACACATGATCACAGCATGGTGGGAGCTTGGAAGGCACCTCTGAAGATCATCCAATCCAACCCCACTTGCTAGAGCAGGATTACTTAGAGTAAGTCACACAGGGATATGTCCAGATGGGTTTTGAATGCCTCCAGAGATGGAAACTCCCCATCCTCTCTGGGCAGCCTGTGCCAGTGCTCTGCCAGCCTCAAACCCCCCAGTTTAATTCTAAACTCTATTTCCCTTCAGTTTCTTTGAGTGGGGCTATCACAGGGATTCACTCATTGCATGTTTTGATGAGCACAAACTTGCAGCAAACAGAACTCAATGCAGTTAGTCACAGACCAGTGTGAGCTTAACTATTAGGAAGAAGGAACAATGGGAGACATGACTGGTGAAAGAATCTGAGTACATCATCTAAATCCCAGAAGCCCAATTGGAAATGACCTCTGGAGATCATCCAGTCTAACTCTCCCTGCTAAAGCAAGGTCACCCACAGCAGGTTCACAGGATCAGGATCACAGGCTCACAGGATGTCAGGGGTTGGAAGGGACCCAAAGAGATCATCGAGTGCAAGCCCCCTGCCAGAGCAGGACCAGGCAATCTAGCTCAGGGCACACAGCAACACATCCAGAGAGGCCTTGAAAGGTTCCAGAGAAGGAGACTCCACAGCCTCTCTGGGCAGCCTGTGCCAGTGCTCTGGGACCCTTACAGTTAAGAAGTTCCTCTGGTGTTGAGGTGGAATCTCCTGTGCTGCAGCTTCCATCCATTGCTCCTTGACCTATCACAGGCAGCAAGGTTGCCCAGGATCACAATGTCCAGGCAGGTTTGGAATCTCTCCAGAGAAGGAGACTCCCCAACCTCTCTGGGCAGCCTGCTCCAGGGCTAGAGCAACCTCACACCAAACAAGTTCCTCCTCATCTTCAGATGGAACCTCCTGGGTTCTAAAGCTAGATGTGAAACTTAGGCTTTTCTACTTCCTGCACTATTCCACTGATGGAGATTTTGAGAATTCTTATTTTAAACATTAGTTTGGACTAATGTTTAGAATAGAATGATCACAGAATGGTAGGAGTTGGAAGGGATCCCCAGAGATCATTACATGCCAGGGTGATGTCTCTGATAGAATCTAGTGAGCAAAATATGCTATGGCCAAGGCAGGTTAGCTGGCAAAAAACTCCAACAACTACTAAAGACCAAAATATCAATAATTGGGGTGGTTTGGTCATATCCACCACTTGAGAAGAAAACTCAATTGAGTAGATTTACTGTGAGTGGGGCTCCATGGAAAGAGGGAAAGCATAGTAAAGTTTCTGGAAGTGCTTTGAGATCCTCTTTCCAGATGTGAAGTACAAAATGAATTATTCACTGTCTGTCACTTATAGCAGTCTTGAATTGAAGGTGATCAAGCAGGAAAAACAGGTGAGGGACCAAGAGAATTAAAGCAAGTGGATTTGCCTTGGATTAGGTCTTCCTACTTAACTGGATAATTGTAAACGTCTTTAACTATGGCTTTGATGCAACAAAATCATATTCAGTTCTCACTTTCCCTGCAAATACATCTGAGAGACCAGAAGGTATCAAACATGATCCAAATAAGAGCCTGTGATGATTAGAAAGTATCAATTCTCATTCTTACAAACCAAGGATACAAGATTTGGGGCTCTTCAGCCTGGGGAAGAGAAGGCTTCCAGGAGACCTTAGAGTAGCCTTCCAGTATCTGCAGGGGGCTACAGGAAGGCTGAGGAGGGACTATTTATAAGATCTTGCAATGACAGGACAAGGGGCAATGGGTTTGAACTGGCAGAGGGAAGACTGAAACTGGATGTTAGGAGGAAGTTCTGTACAGTGAGGGTGGTGAGACACTGGCACGGGTTGCCCAGGGAGGTTGTGGCTGCTCCCTCCCTGGAGGTGTTCAAGGCCAGGTTGGAAGAGGCCTTGAGTGACCTGTGCTAGTGGGAGGTGTCCCTACCTATGGCAGGGGGTTGGAACAGGATGATCCTTGAGGTCCCTTCCAACCTTACCATTCTATGATTCTATGATTCTATGAAATGCCATTGGAGCACCACTGCTATGAGGAGAGACTGAGGGAGTTGGGGCTGTTCAGTCTGGAGAGGAGAAAGCTCCCAGGTGACCTTATTGTGGCCTTTCAGTATTTTAAGGGGGCTGCAGGAAAGCTGTGGAGGGAATTTTTAGGCTATCAGGTAGTGATAGGAGTGGCAGGAATGGAACAAAGCTAGAAATGGGGAGATTCAGCCTGGATGTTACGAAGAAGTTCTTCAGCATGAGGGTGGTGAGAGCCTGGAAGGGGTTGCCCAGGGAGGTGGTGGAAGCCTCATCCCTGGAGGTGTTTAAGGCCAGGCTGGGTGAGGCTCTGGCCAGGCTGATGTAGTGTGAGGTGTCCCTGCCCATGGCAGGGGGGTTGGAACTGGGTGATCCTTGTGGTCCCTTCCAACCCTGATTGATTCTATGATTCTAGGAAAAGGGATGTGCAACTCTGCTGCTAGCTGCTAAGAACAGCATCAAGCCTTTACACCACTTGTCACTTCAAACAGCATTTTTCTACTATTGACAACTTTAAAAAGGTAGAAAATTAAGAGTCCATGAAGAGTTGCACTGAATTAGTGAGAAGATCACACCCTCTCTTCTCCCAGGTACCAGTACCACAGTTCAATCCAGAAGTAAGATAATAAATTAACAGAAAGATAAAGCAAGACCAAATTGCAAGCAGAAGGCAGGGGAGCAGCCTCTTCTGCTCTGAGGAGAAATATGTCAACAGAACAATAAAAGCAGGTTCACCTCAAGGGTGTTTATATGGGCAGCAGCTTGCAACAACAAAAAAGCCCAAACCCAGATAAGCACTTGAGGAATGAAACCCCAAGCATGAACTGACAATGTATGTCCTGTTGGATTTCCACTTACAGTTCTGTGTTTGACACTCTGGATCAGGCAGTAATAGCAAATGTCCTGTCTCTTGACATCACCAGACCCAGAGGAGGGCCACAAAGATGCTCAGAGAGCTGCAGCAGCTCTGCTATGAGGACAGGCTGAGAGAGTTGGGGCTGTCCAGCTTGCAGAAGGCTCTGGACACCTTAGAGCTGCATTTCAGTATCTGAAGGGGACCTACAGGAAGGCTGGGAAGGGACTTTTTAGAAGGCCCTATGGAGTTAGCACCAGGGGCAATGGTTTGAAACTGGAGCAGGGCAGCTTTAGGTTGGACATTAGGAGGAAGTCCTGCACAATGAGGGTGGTGAGGTACTGGAGCTGGTTGCCCAGGGATGTGGTTGAGACTGTGTCTGGAGAGATTCAAACTCACACTTGATAGGGCCCTGAGCAACCTGCTTGAGTTGGAGGCATCCCTGCTGACTGCAGGGAGGCTGAACAAGATGACTTCTGAGCGTCCTTTCCTACCCAATATATTCTGTGATGCTGCAAGCTGACACTCCAGGGATTTGAATATTAAGAAGAGTCCTGAAGATCAAGCTTCAGATTTAAGAAACATCATTACAAAGCCATATCTGTATGGTTCTGAGAGCAGGACCAGCTGTAGGACTCATGACACAAGATGGATGCCCACTGTATTTAAAAATACATAGGGCCTCTTAAATAATGTCAGTGGAGCTACTGCTCACTGAAACAAAACTGTCACTGCACTTTGAGGCGTGCTTAAGGTCAGTGTCTCCAGCTGCAATCCAGCTGAAGATGGCCAGGAACCACCAGAGCATCTTCAGAAGGTTACTCCTCCTGCTTGCAAATGACCTGTCACATATCCTTACTGCATATGGATAAAACCAGGCCACCACCAGCTCAGCCTGACCTGCAGGGCAGTCTGATACACTGCACTTTCTAAGGCAAGAGATGGCTTCAGGCAGTACTTTTTGAGGAGCTCTACTTCTGCAGTAAGGGAAGGACTGAAATAGATTTTCCCTTGGCAGCTAAGAGGTTTTCCTTGGTAGTAAAAATGATATTCAGTGCGTAAAGCAGCACATGGGGAGATCTTTCATTCAGGCATGAGGAAATGATTCTATTCACAGAACTCTCAGAAATATAAACCCTAATTTGAGATAATTTCACAGGATCACAGGATGTTAGGGGTTGGAAGGGACCTCCATAGATCATTCAATCCAACCTCCCTGCCAAAGCAGGACCAGAGAATCTAGCTCAGGTTGCACAGGAACACATCCAGATGGGTCTTGAAAAGCTCCAGAGAAGGAGACTCCACAACCTCTCTGGGCAGCCTGTGCCAGTGCTCTGGGACCCTTACAGCAAAGAAGTTCACCCTCACGTTGAGGTAGAACTTCCTGTGCTGTAGTTTGTACCCAAGTGGACCTAATATCTGATTCTAATTTCTGAGTCTGTTTTCATTGAATCAGAGAATGGTTTGGGTTGGGAGGGACCTTAAAGATTAATCAGTTCCAACCCCCTGCCATAGGCAGGGACACCTCCCACTAGAACAGGTCACTCAAGGCCTCATCCAACCTGGCCTTGAACACCTCCAGGGATTCTGTGCTCCACAACCTCTCTGGGCAACCTGTGCCAGTGTCTCATCACCCTCACTGCAAAGAACTTCTTCCTAACATCCAGTTTAAATCTCCCCTCCTCCAGTTTCAATCCATTCCCTCTCATCCCATCCCATTTAAGGTCCTGCACCTGGGTAGGCACAATCCCAAGCACAACTCCAGGCTGGGNGAGGTGTCCCTGTCTATGGCAGGGGGTTGGAACTGGATGATCCTTGAGGTCCCTTCCAACCTTACCATTCTATGATTCTATGATTTTCCATTCCACTCAGGTAAGTAAGCAGACGGAGGAGTATTTGGTGTGAAGCAAAACTCCAAGTTGTAAAACTGTTGCTAGGTGTTTGTCAAACACTGCTCTGTTTTCTAACCTCCATCAAACACCACTTCTGGAGCTCCAGAGTGCATTCTGTGCTAGCCTCTTCTCCAGATTAATTAGGCAATTAATTAATTGCTACTAGGAGGGGAAAAAAAAAAAAAGAAAAAAAGAAAGAAAAGTCTTGATGGCTTCTGAGTAGGAGGAAGAAAATGTGTCCTTGTTTCAATCCAGACTTGAGAAGTTTGGGAGCTGAAGAGGCGATGAGCAGCCAGACTTCAGCTTGGAAAGCAAACACAGGCAGATATCCTCCTCAGCTTCTGTTGGATCAGCCTCACAGAAACACAGGGCAACAACTGGAGTAGCAAAGATCCGAGCTGGGCAGTAGCTAAGTCAATATTTACAGCCATGTTTTGGGACAGATCTATCTGTAGACTCGAGTGCCACAATATGGTTTCTGGACCCCTCCCAAAATCCCATCTCCAACGAGTCAATATTCCAGATAAAGAAACGCATGCACGCCCAGTCTCGGTAAGGCACAGTGCTGCCAGACAGCTGCTCAGTGTCTGGCCCCAAATCCAAAAGATAAAATCTGAATTAACATTTCCCTCCCCCCCTCCTCCCAAAATATGTGCAATTTCCATAACTGTAACTGAAAGCTCTGCATCAACAAGGCTCACAGTTCCATCTTCTGCTGGGAGGATGACAAAAGCTCTCAAGAGAGCCCTCTGAAATGTGCTCCCCCAGTTTTGAAATGAAATTTCCAAGATCCAGGATGAACATGAGCAGTCCTGTCTTTTTTGGCTCAGGAGGTGACCTTTCCTGTAGGCACCCTTCAGCAGTACCTAAAGGAGGCCTACAAGAAAGCTGGGGAGAGACTTTTTACAAGGACTTGTAGTGATAGGATGAGGGGCAATGACTTTGAGCTGCAGGAGGGGACACTGGGACTAGAGATGAGGAAGAAATTCTTGCCAGTGAGGATGATGAGACACTGGCACAGGTTGCACAGGGAGGTTGTGGCTGCTCCCTCCCTGGAGGTGTTCAAGGGCAGGTTGGATGAGGCCTTGAGCAACCTGGGCTAGTGGGAGGTGTCCCTGCCCATGGCAAGGAGCATGGAAGTAGATGATGTTTAAGGCCTCTTCCAACCCAAACCATTCTATGATTCTCTGATATGCTTTTGGGATGGCAGGATATAGTCACAGGTACTAAAGACAAGATATCTTGTTTGAAGTCCTGGTTAACAACGTTAAGACATGAAGATGAAGATTTGTACAACAAGAAATCAACTCTGTCCTCAGAAAGAGGAGCTGAGGCCTGAGGTATTGATTTCAACTTGAAGAGTTAAAGACCATCTGTCATTTCTGCAGCAGCAGGAGAATCAGGTCTGCATCAAAACCTGAAGGAACAATGATGACTTCAGATACTGGCAATGATTCTGAGCTTCAAAGAATCACAGAATGCCAGGAGCTGGAAGGGATCTCTAAGGATCATCCATCCAATCCCCCTGCCAGAGCAGGAGCAGATCACACAGGAACACATCCAGGCAGGTCTGGAATATCTCCAGAGAGGAAGACTCCACAATCCCCCTGGGCAGCCTGTTCCAGCGCTCTGTCACCCTCACAGGGAAACAATTCTTCCTCATGTTTACATGAAACTTCCTATGCCTCAGCTTCCACCCATTGCCCCTTGTGCTGTCATTGGGCATAGAATCATAGAATCATAGAATGGTAAGGTTGGAAGGGACCTCAAGGATCATCCAGTTCCAACCCCCTGCCATAGGCAGGGACACCTCCCACTAGTACAGGTCACTCAAGGCCTCATCCAACCTGGCCTTGAACACCTCCAGGGAGGGAGCAGCCACAACCTCCCTGGGCAACCTGTGCCAGTGTCTCACCACCCTCACTGCAAACAACTTCCTCCTAACATCCAGTTTCAATCT